>CM037475.1:18765772-19048772 GCA_021014325.1 Plazaster borealis | reverse complement strand
GCGCATACTGAGTACATTACGGAATGTACTTAAGTGACTGTAAATCAATAACAGAAGGGGCCAACAGCAGGTGTATTGTTCTAATTAGACTTAATTAATTGACCAGACGAGACGGTCAATAATCACACTGCCCCACTGTCATAAAGCTGCTCTCTCCTCGCATTTTGCCCCATCGGTAGGTCGGTGCATTTACAGGGCTCAATTTTAAGGGGAAAACCACAGGGCTTGCAGGTTACAGTATTTACTGGACCAGCATTTATTTCACAAGACTAGAATGAAATGAGAGAGAACTTTCTACACAGTTTAAAGCACTGTACACAATTGGTAATTACTCAAAAAATAAATAGCATAAAACCTAACTTGGTAACGAGCAACGGAGAGCTGTTGATAATATAAAACATTGTGAGAAACGACTCCTTCTAAAGTTACGTAGTTTTTGAGAAAAAAAGGTAATTTCTCACTGAAACATTTGAACCTGAAAAAGACTTCTGGCCAAAAGTCTTTATTAGGCATCTGAAAACACACAAATTTGTGAAACAAGGGTGTTTTTTCTTTCATTATTTTCCTGCAACTTCGACGATCAATTAAGCCCAAATTTTCACAGGCTTGTTATTGTATGCATATATGTTGGGATACACCAAGTGAGAACACTGGTCTTTGACAATTTCCAAATGTGTTCAGTGCCTTTAAACTTTGAATCAAAAACGCTCATCACTAAAAGTTAAGTCTTCCATTTTGACAATCAAAAATTCTTTGGAGTAGATAATGTCAGAGCAGTTAATAATAACAATAATAATAGTATTGACTCTGATATAGCGCAATTCCAAAGAATGATCATCCCACTTCAAACATTATTACCCCCTGGTCACTGGGCCATTTATTTCACCTCCCTGGGGAGTATACAGCCTGTGCTGCCAAGTATGTAGCGCACTAAGCTAAATCAATCACAAGAACCATCTCTGCCCTCACTGGTACCCATTTACCCCTGGGTGATGAGAGGCAATTATAGTTTAGTGTCTTGCTCAAGGACACAAGTGTTATGGCTGGGATTCGAACCCACACCCTGATGACTTAGCAACCAGAACTTAAGTCTGATGCACTAAACCGCTTGGCCACAAGTTAACTCCATATTTACAGGTCTTGTTTGATGATCTAGTTTCCCTCAACGACAACGTCTCGTTTTTTTCATCCAAATGTAACACCTCCTCCTCAAAGAATTCCGTCACGGCAAAAAGGGATTGCCTCAAGTGTTTCTCAAAAGAATTCACATAAATCACTGCCGCCAGGCATTAAAACACACACAAAAATTACAATCCCCAAATTACTTTAGGAAATCTGGATCAAGTGTTTCATCATCATCCTATACTTGTTGAAATTAAGACCATCAGCTGACTTGGGTTTCTTTCCTGGAAGTAAAGCGACAATTTGGTGGGGGGGGGGGGTTTAATCTGAAAGACAAAGTATACTGAAGACCAATAATTGAAACAAGTGTGATATTAATATATGAGTAGATTCGGCATTCTCCCTTTACAGTGGTCCGCTTGCCAAAATGCCAGTCAGAATTCACTCCAAGTAAGGGCTTGAATTTTTTTGGAAAATCCACAAGACCGCAGGACTGGTCCGCTTGCCAAAATGCCAGTCAGAATTCACTCCAAGTAAGGGCTTGAATTTTTTTGGAAAATCCACAAGACCGCAGGACTTGTAGCTCAGAATCTTTACTGGACTGGGATTTTATTTATAAGACCAGAATCAGAGACTAGAATCAAAATGAGAACACAGTTTTATAATCTATAACTGTTTTATTTGAACACGAATAGAATATTTATCTCTTCTGTTTTATTGGTGATGCTTCGCAGGGCCCAATTTCATAGAGTCGCTTAAGCAGAAAATATTGCTTAAAAGTATTCTGCTTAGCCAAAATAAGCAGGATACCAGTCAAAGATTGTACATGTGGCAAGGTATTTTGGCTGGTAATGTTATTCTGGTAAGCATAATTTTGTTGTGCTTAGCTACTTTTTGTGCTTAAGCAGCTCTATGAAATCGGGCCCAGGATTGAAAGATATTCGTGTGAGACCCAAACTCAACATTTGAACATCATTACTTTGAGACAAAGATATTGAATTGAAAAGAAAACAAGACCACTGAACTTGTCCTGTCTTGGAGTTTACCGGCCCGACACTGGAACCACTGGCCTTGGGCCGGTGGTCCAGTGTAAAAATTGAGCCATGCAAGTGGTCCAGCTGGCTAGCCCACTTTCATACAGCTGTTTAGCAGAAAATAGTGCTTACCAAATTTTGTCTGCTTAGCAAAAATTTGCAGGGAACCGATCACAAACAATATACATTACATACACACTGTAGTATATTGGCTAAGCATATTTTAGGGGTGCTTAAATAACAGCTTTATAAAATTGGGCCCCGGGCTGGTGTCTGGAATATGTCATCTTCAAGAAAGCTTTCTTTTTGGAATCCACTTTAATTTCATTTCCCTTGCAAACACGTCTTTGAAGAAAAAAACCCATGACAAAACATAGGGCTAGATAGCTAAGTTGGTAGAGCGCGACACGTTAAACCAGAGGCTGTTGGTTCAAATCCGCTCTAGTAAATTTGTCTTTGTTCAACCCCAAATTAAAAAATATAACAATCAACACATTTTGTCAAATACGTAAGCATTAGCAGCATAAAAATCAACAGTTTTTTTCTTTCTTTCCAATATAGTCCACTTCAAATTCCCTCTATGAATATTGGTCCTCATCAAGTCCGGGTCAAGTAAACAGCTCAACCCAAGGTCAAGTAGGCGATGCAAGAGCAAATAATCCTACAAGGCGTGTACAGTTTTCCATTTAGAGTCCATAGCATTGTATACAAAGCCTACGCAACCCCAGCTTGACGAGCTTAAGAAATTTACATGTTCATATTTACAACGGAGGTGTTTTAATATTGACTTAGAGTTTATGTTTAGGTCATTGCTTCTTGGCTGACACAGTGACACACTGAACCTACTGGGCCCGATTTCATAGAGCTGCTAAGCACAAAAAATTGCTTAGCATGAAATTTCTTCCTTGATAAAAACAGGATTACCAACCAAATTTCCATGTGATTTTCAGGATAAGCAAACAACAGCTGAATACCAGTAACAAGCAATATGCAACACATGGAAATTTGGTTGGTAATCCTGTTTTAATCAAGGAAGAAATTTCATGCTAAGCAAAATTTTTGTGCTTAGCAGCTCTATGAAATTGGGCCCTGGTCTAGGGGCAACTGAGCCTGCTTTAAATATTGGTTCTCTGGTATAGTTTTGTGTCCATGAGGTGTATTTTCGGTTACACGCCTATGTTCCAACACCCCAGGGCTCGATTTTGGCGTAAAATTCCACAAGACTGCAAGGTTTGTAGCTCAAAATGTTTGCTGGACAAGAATTTATTTTACAAGACCAGAATCTTCATAAGAAAGAGCTTTCTACAGAGTTTTAACATGTGATTTTTATTTTATTTGAACAAGCACTAAGAGAAGATTATCTCATTTGTGTTATGGGTTAGTATATTTCGGTACTCAATGGAATTGTATTACCAGACTCAAAGTCAACATTTGAACGTCATTTCTTTCTGTTAAAGATATTAAACACAGTGACGTATTATTATTCAATTGAAAAACACGACTGTCGGACTTGTCAGGTCATGAGTTTACTGGCCCGGGGCTAAAATCACTGGCCTCGGGCCAGCGGTCCAGAGTCAATTTCAAGTCCTGCACCCCTATATTCCAACAACCCTACGTTCAGACACCCCTCGTGTATTTTCATAACCCTAACCCTAACTTTAGTGTGTAAAACACGACAGAGTTTTCGGAACAGGGGTTCTCAGAATATAGGGTTGTCGGAATATAGAGCAGTCACCTTTCAAAAGATATTTTGATTCAGCGAGTTGGAAGATGCATGATCCAAGCTTACTTACATCACCTGGGTTTATCTGGTTGTTTTGTCGAGTCCTAGGCCAAATTGCATAGAGCTGCACAATGGCTGGGCTTGAAGTTTACACTGGACCACAGGCTGGGCCAGTAAACGCTGGGCCAGTAAATGCTAGGCCAGTAAACACTGCGCCAGTCTTGTGTTTTTACATTTTTTTATAATACCTCGCTGTGTATAAATCTTAAATAAATGAAAACATTTACGTTCACATGTTGACTTTGAGTCTGATTAAATATTCTTTTGAAATCTCAAGTATCGAAGTATAGGCCTACTTATATACAAATTATGGGAAAAATCGTCTCGTAATGCTTGTTCAAATAAAATAAAAACATTTTACATATTAAACTGTGTGGACAGTTTTTTTCTCAGTTTGATTCTGGTCTTGTTAATAAAATATCTGGTTCAGTAAAAGTTTTGAGCTGCAACTGTTCAACCAAAAGGTTTTAAAAGATATAAAGTTTTTGCATATATGTCCATTTTGTTCCTTATCTGTTCTTCCTGGAACACGGATGATAACAGGAAGTGAATGTCTAACCACCTTTATCAGAAGTCAACACAACAGTTCTCAGGGTGCTCAATTGTGTAACAGGGGTAACACACAAAATGACCTTTGAACAGAGTTGAACAGGACAGAAATTGACACCTGACAAAATTGGTAGATTACATCATCATGATTGCATGAACACAAAGCCCTTTTCCCTTCCAGTCTCAGTGTCGTTACATTGAGTTGTTGAATGAAAGATAACAAGATGGCTGAATAATGATAGACACACCCAAGTCTTTCACTTTCTTAATCTAACATTTTTTTTTATTTGCTTGGATACAAAATTATCTTACATTGTTTTTTTTTTATACATAATAACAAGCTAAACCCAGACCCGTGAGAACATGTTTTCACAAGGGGGTGCTGGTTTTTCTATAGAAGACAATTGACAAAGCCATTGTGGTGTGGGGTCTTGGGCCCGCTAAAGGGCCCCGGAAGTTTGGGTCCTATCTGTCGTACATTCTGAACCATTATTTGGAACTTAAATGTCCCGTTTTGGGGCGGGATATTATTAGTGTAATTTGCAAAATGATTACCACACAATTATTATTTTTGTCACGAGGCGTAGCTGGGTGAAATGAAAAAGCCAGATTTCACAGAGTGTGGTTTAACGGAGTCTGGTTTTTACAGATTGTGGCTTTACGGAGTGTGGTAAGCAGATTTGTGAAGATGCTGATGAATTGACCAATCCACTAAGCTCCTTCAGTGCAACTCATCAATCACTGCCGGGACCACGCTCCCAAATGTCCGACACGTTAAATACCTCATTACAAACTGTAACAATTTTCTATCATTTTGATTGCTGCGTCATGTCTGCAGGGCAGAGCAAGACAGACGCATCTGTCGTACGTGCTGCCCACACTGGCTTGATTGAGTTGCTATGGTGAGCTCTAATCAGAGTTCTCCAGGTTCAATCCATTTCAAAGGATGTCAAGTATAAAAGGGTTGTGCCATCCAAAGTTGGCATCATGTTCACAGTCAGACAAAGTGTATGACTGGGGGAGTGGGGTCGGAGACTACATTAAAAGGTGCGTCAAATGTTGTTATGTAAATAATGTGCATCAATTCTGAAAGAAATTTTTTGATAAATACTACTTTTAGGAACTGAAAGTGAAACTTGATACTTCTACCAACCCTGCCGTTTCAAATTTCATCGTGTGAATTTGTGCCATTTCAGATCAGTTCAAATGAACATTTTTTTCTCAGACGTCTGTCATTCTTAAACTGAAAGCCACTGCTGGGGTCGAAACGCGAGGCCATTAAAAAAAAAATTGCATTCAGTTTATTTTTATATTTAAAGGCGTATTATTAGAGTAACTCAATGTTAATTAAAGGAGAACTTCTGTCAAGTTTTTGGATATCAACCTAAAAGAAATTTCTGCTTTTTGTAGTAATAATTATAATGAGAACTGGGCCCAATTTCATAGAGCTGTTTAGCAGAAAACTCAGCTAAGCAAGAAATGAGTTGGGTACTAGTTACATCAATGGTGACTTAAAGGTATCGCACACGTTTGGTAACACTCGTTAGCATAAAAACTGACTTGGTAACGAGCAACAGAGAGCTGTTGATAGTATAAAACATTGTGAGAAACGACTCCCTCTGAAGTAACGTAGTTTTTGAGAAAGAGGTAATTTCTCACTAAAATAATAACAACTTCTTGCAAGAATTTTTTATTCCTACACAAAGCACACAAATTTGTACAACACAGGTGTTTTTTCTTTCATCATTTTCTTGCAACTTCGATGACCAATTGAGCCCAAATTTTCACAGGCTTTTTATTTAATGCATATGTTGGGATACACCAAGTGAGAACACTGGTCTTTGACAATTACCAAACGTGTACGATGCCTGTAATGGTATTTGGCTAGTAACCTAATTTCCTAAGCAAGAGTTTTCTGTGCTTAGCAAGTTTCTGTGCTTACAAGCTCTATGAAATTGGGCCCTGATAGAACACATGATCCTAGCAGCCAGATCAAGGCGCTGTGCATACAAAATACTTAAGTTATGATTACAAAGCTCCAAACAGATCTAAAAAGTAGAGTCTTCAGTCTTTTCTGGACGACATGTTCTGAAGTTGATAGGCAGAGTTGAATAGGGAGATTGTTCTAAGACCTCGAACCAGGACTCAACTTCATAGAGCTGCTTTTAAAGCAGAAAATAAGTAGACAAAAATATTCTGCTAAGCAAAAAAAATGAGCAGGATACCGGTCGCAGATAGTACATGTGGAATGGTATTTTAGCTGGTACCCTTATTCTGGTAAGCATGATTTTGTGCAGGATACCGGTCACAGGTATATGTGAAATGATATTTTGGCTGGTACCCTTATTCTGGTAAGCATGATTTTATTGTGCTTATTATAGCTACTTTTTGTGCTGAAGCAGCTCTATTTGATTAGGCCCAGAACAGCCAAAGACACCACGGCTAGCTGATTTGGTTGAATGTGGCTTGCAATAATTTATTCACCGATTACTTTCATCCAACTGCTTTGATTGACACACGAGGACATGACAAAACATAGCTGTTCAAACAAAAGCACTCTTTCGTACATCCAAAAAGAAACATTCTCTTGCCGACTTCTCTGACACCCCAACAACTATTTAACCCATCTTAAGAATGGGCAGCTTTGATGGCTGTTGCACAGCAGTGCAGTCATGTATCATGATCGAGTTCATCACCAGTTGACGTCACACGGTCATTCACACAAACTCTGGCATTCTTGATATGCTAACCTAATAAAACTCACTATGTGCACACTTTTAAAGGGATAAATCTGTATTCAACTATGGCTTGTTTTGCCACAGGGGTGACCATGTGTCTTGTTGATGGCGACTTTTTATTTTACTTGGAGAGTTACCACCCCTTAGCAACAGGGATGGTCTTATGGACGATCTTTTTTTAGGTAGAGATTTTATCTCATTTACCCATCTGTCATTACATGTTTGGCCAATATTTCCAGCAAACCTTGATTCAAAGAGAGCGAGCATACATTCTAGTTGCAGGCGCCAGCATAAACAATGAGCTGTACCTCATCTTGATTCAAAAGAGACTAAGAGAGTAAACATGTCAATAGCCACCATCACCAGTGATGTACCTTAACTTGATTCAAAGAGAGTACCTTAGTGATACCAGTTGCAGCAGTTTTTTGCCAACATTACTAATGATGTACCTTAACTTAATTCAAAGAGAGTAGTGATACCAATTTCACTAGACTGAATCTTATCTTGATTCACAAAGCATAATGATACCAGCATGACCAGTTACAACAGTTTACCAATAATACCAATGCTGTACCTTCCTGATTCAAAGATTGTAGAGGTACAAGAGTTCATCAGTTCTCCACTTTGTATTGAGTCAAAAGAGAGTAGCGATACCAGTTTTTTGCCAACATTACCAATAGTGTACCTTATCTTGATTCATAGAGAGTTTGGATACCAGTTGCAGCAGTTTTACCAATATCACTAGACTGAACCTTATCTTATTAAATTCACAAAGCGTAAGGATACCAGTTGCAAAAGTTTACCAACATTACCAATGCTGCACCTTCCTGATTTAAAGATTGTAAGGATACCAGTTGCAGCAGTTTACTAACAGCGACATTACCAATGATGCACCTTATCTTGATTCAAAGAAAGTAAGGATACCAGTTGCAGCGGTTTTGCCAACATTACCAATGATGCACCTTATCTTGATTCAAAGAAAGTAAGGATACCAGTTGCAGCGGTTTTGCCAACATTACCAATGATGCACCTTATCTTGATTCAAAGAGAGTAAGGATACCAGTTGCAGCGGTTTTGCCAACAACCAATGATGCACCTTATCTTGATTCAAAGAGAGTAAGGATACCAGTTGCAGCGGTTTTGCCAACATAACCAATGATGCACCTTATCTTGATTCAAAGAGTAGTAAGGATACTAGTTTTAGCAGTTTTGCCAACATAACCAATGATGCACCTTATCTTGATTCAAAGAGAGTAAGGATACCAGTTGCAGCGGTTTTGCAACCCTTCACTATGCCTTTAAGTCTAGAAGGGGTTCTCTATTGATTGAAAAGTCTGTCTGTTTCTACATAGGACTCCACCAGCTCTACATGCGTATGAACACATGCAGCGGAGTTGTATGCCACGACGTCAAAATGTTACTGGTTACCTGATACTTTCTCTTTAATTGTTAATTTTGGCCAATTAGTAAATCTAAACTTTGGAAAATTTGTTGTCTGTAGATCTTAACAAACTACTTTTCAACTGGCACAAAAATTACTCGCGATTAAAGGTAGGGTCATCATTTGGTAAGGTAATAACCCAAAACAATTGTGTAATCTCTATCCAAAAGCTTACTTGTTATAAAGACGGTAATGGTAGTAAGCATCCTGCGAAATTATTTTGTCTGAAATGCCCTTTGATTAGAATATATGAATAAATAAAAACATTTGAATCTGAGAAACGATTCATGCATAAGTAGTTGCTCAGTTTTCTGAGGGTTGGTGTTCGTTTGAATGCTGCAACCAGTGATGCGGTTGGTACCTGCTGTCACCTCGCTAAAAGTGGATGGATTCGATGGTCGTGTGAAAATAGAGAGATTTTTTTAGCTGTTTTCTCAGCAAGTAGACAGCTATATTCAGCTGAAACTTTCACAGGTGACTTTAAACTGTATCTTTCTTTATAATTTTGCCTATAAATCAGCATTATGTTGACAAAAAATAAACAATGACCCTACCTAGATGTATAAGTCTCCTAAAAGAATTGAGGAGCTGGGGCCGAAGTTGATAGAGCTAATAAGCGCAAAGTGTTTCTTAGCAACTTTCTTTTCTACGTTAAAATCGTAGCGGATAACAAGTAGCAACAATAAAAATCACATACCAGTTTGGTCTGGTAACCTGTTTCTGGTAGCAACTTTCAGTGCTTACCAGCTTTATAAATGTAGGGCCCAGATGGTTCCTGAAACTTTATTTCATGTTCAACACTTGTTTAGACTAGATATTTTATTTCTAAACCACAATGTGGTTGTGAGGCATGCAACACTGTCACGTCAGCCATGTGAGAAAAAAAGAAAAAAAATCTAACAAAATGACACTAAGAAAGCTCTCTTCACTCGAGGGAGTATTCGCCATACCGTCTTCTTCCCATGGCCCTAAACCGCAAACTTTTTCTAAATCTGTTTTCAGCAAACTTAGCGATCATATTTCACGCAAATGAGGCCCCTGCCGTGTAGTGTCCTCTTGAACTGTGCATACATCGGCGTAACGATTGATTCCGATAATTGCAAATTGTGGGAAGACGCAGCGGGCCAATAAGAACCCTCCCTGAACTACCAGTGGTGTCTCTACATGGTTCGCCCACTCCAAGTACGACCGAACTGCTCACTCTGTGATATATTTTTACCTACACAAGACCCTCCCTAAAAATAACCCAGAGGTAATGCTGTGTCTATTACCATTTTACAAGTATAAGTGGACTGCCCATGAGGACTGTTGACTTTAAACTCAATGAACGTATTTTTGGGTCAAAGAACTTCATAAGCTTGGCCAGGTGGTGAAGTCCTTACGCCAATAATAAAAAAAGTGCAACTGTGTACTTTTGGAAACATCAGTTGAATTTACAAGGAAGGGTACAGCATTGTTTAAAGGCATCGTACACGTTTGGTATTGACTCTGATAATTAATGGCAATAAAAAACTTACTTGGTAAGAAGTACAGCAGCTTTGGATAGTATAATGCATTTTGAGAAACTTTTCACTTCGAGGTACTGCGGTTATGAAAAAATATATAACTTTTTTCCCAAAAAAACATTTGAGTAACGCTTCTCAGAGTGTGTATTCCAATGCAGATTATTCTTTCTGCGTGGACATAACCGCTCCAGATTTGCGGCAGTATCTCAAAAACGCTACCACCTTTTGAAACGAAATTTTCACAGGTTAGTTTTATGGTACATATCTACAACTACAAAGGCTTGAAACAAACAATAGGCTCCAATTACCAAATGTGTACAATGCCTTTAACACTCCATGGAGGTAACAGATGCACATTGCCTCAGAGCCCAGAGGCGTCATCTTTTCACTCCGGAATGATCAAAATAGAAAGTTACTTCTTCCTCTAAACATGAAGATTGTCAAATAGTGTATGACACTTTGATACCCTGGCTTTTAAAGTGCCTCATAGTTGGCTTTAAAGTGTCTCATACATGTAGTTGGCTTTATTATTACAAAGTACACAGTTCCTTCAATTTCCAAATGGAATCTGAGTACTTGGCATACATGCAGCAATGGTGAAAGAATTATCTTAAAGTTACAAAGGAATTTATGTTTTGTTTTGGTGCAAACCGAGGTTTATCTTGTGCTGCTGGAGTTTCCTCTATCAAAGTTGAAATTCCAGGCCTGAAACCAACAGGTTTGGACACAGTGTGGACTATTTCTATCTCCCTTTGCTGACCGCTTTATTTGTTGAAGGCTCATTTTAAGAAAAATCCTGACATCAGGAAAATTCCTGAGAACTCACATGCCTGTTTAAATCCACGCTATCTTTCGACACACTTAGAAAAATACAAACGTTCGCCAGTTTGCCTATCAATATTCATGATGATGATGATGCAACAAGTCAAAACCGGACGGTCACAAATTATCAATTTGTTAGCAGGTCTTTAGCAGTCCCCCTCAGCAATCAGCGAGATAGAGAGAGTTCCATCTCGGAAAATTGCAAACAAAACGTGCCTGTTAACTATCAATTGGTCTTTAATCTGATGCAACAAAGTCTTTCATAACATGACTGTCTTAATTTAATTGCAGGCAAAGGACGTCCCAGCTGGCAAATGTTAAGAGAATAAGCCATCGGAGAGAAGTACGTCAAAACAAAAATAAAAACATGTTTAGCGTCCTGCCTTTTTGAAAAAAGGTAGGATGGCCTTTTTTTTCTTTTTTCTTTTTTAATGGCCGCCCGACACATTATTAAAGACAACTGGCCGGGCTATTTTTCAAGATGGTTGCCAGCTTTTTCAAAATGGCCGCCACTTGAACTCAGGAAATGACATCTTGGCTTCTGGTGGGCAAGATGCAACAGAAAATGAGACCAATGAGAACAATGAGATTGTAAAAGTTTATGAGTTTCTGTTCTTGTTTTTTTTTTCGTGGTAAAAAAAAAAAGCAAGCAGGCAGCCTCTTTAAAGGAAGCTGGCGGGGACGCTTAACATGATTTTTTTTTATTTGGCCTAATGCAAGCCAGTTAGATTTGATGGCAAATCCCAACTCTAGAATATTTAAATAATAATGACAACTATAACCTCATGATCACATCTGTACGCATCTAGTGTTCTTTGTTTTCCCGTCCAATTATTACATGTACAGCGTTTGGTTTGGATTTCTTCGTTTAACCGCGGGGGGCCGCTTGATGCAATAGTCAACTTCACATAAACGAAGGGGGTATATTTATAAATAAAAACAGGTCTAGGAGTCTGATATTTCATAAGTGTCACAGTGTCCTTTTGCGGCTTGTGGTATTTATAGTCCACTGGCCGAGGTGACCCTGAAGAAACCCCAAGAACTTTAATTACGACTAGATGAACAGCCCTTACGTGACATGTACAGCATCACTATCTAAACAATGCCTGAAAATCGTCGTGCTTTTTAAGTACTTGTGTAGGACCTATCCTTGTTAAGCTTGGGCGATATCGCTTTTTTTCATCCACGATGTATCGTCAAGAATAAATCGCGATATTTGATAATATCGCGATTAATTTTTGATGACGTCAATCTTTTACATGAAACTCAACGTGGAAGTTTCAGTTGTAGAAAAGAGCCAGCCGTTTAGTCTCTACTTTTCTCCAATGAGCTATTCTTCGGGTTTTACTCTAACCTATGGGGTGAAAACCTGGGCCTATAACTTACACACATTTAATGTGTCTACTGCGCATGACAAACTGTTCTATATGTGTGCATAACTAATTAGATCACCAATCTCGTCCCCAAGGTGTGTCGAGCAGTATGAGGTACTATTGTAAACATGGTTGGAAATAAAGTAAACCATGGGGACGAGGTTGATACAACACGTGATGACACCCGGAAGCGCGATGTCGTAGTTTTTTGGTAAGTCTGTGTGAGACCGCCTGATCACTAATAAGGCTTTGATGTTGGGTTTTTTCGAAGAAACCCGGTCGGGTCGGATCTGTTGGGGAATCTTGCGGTTGCGGTCTGTGACTTGCAGCTCTTTGTTGTTGCAAGATCGTATCCACTAGGAGATTTTTTGTTACAAGATGATCTTGGTTAGGAAATGCATCGCGATACTTAGTCGATATCGCGATTTACCGATATCACGATAAAAAAAATCTACCCGATATCGTAATCGTTTCAGAACTAGTATCGCGATATTCGATAATATCGTGGTATCGCCCAAGCTTAATCCTTGTATTTTCACAATTATCAATTTCCCAAAAGTTAAAATCACACTCACCATACTTTTAAACATTATGCGAACCTACCAACAGCAACTCTCTGATGACCTGAGGATGGTTGGTATTGGATTGAACCAGCTTCACCAAGCTACTCAAAATGCCAAACAATGGAAACGAACAATTAACAAAACGAACAAATTGTAGTTACTGAGCAGCGCCTGTGCGCTGCACGGCGCCCAGACGTCACCACGATTGATGATGATGAGTCGAGTGCACTAGACCATTCCGCCACAACATATTGAAACACAAGTCACTATCAACACACCCAATTAGCACTGGACCCCAGACCCCGAGGCCAGTGTTTTTAGAGTCCGGCCAGTAAACTGAAGACTGGACAAGTCCGGTGGTCTTGTGTTTATCAATTGAATAATAATACCTCAATGTCTTTGTGAAAAAATGTCGGCTATGAAGCTGATAAATATTTTTAATTCTGTTGAGTATCTAAGCACGCATACACATAAGCTTACACGCAAGGGGGCGACTCTAGCACACACATTCTAAACAATTCTACAATTTTGCTCTCATGTGAAAGAGGGCCTACAATGTGACAGACAAAGATATATAGTCTGACCAATGTGAAGTTACACAGTTGTTTTCTATGCATCCCGTACATGTACACTTGCGACCCAGCTGTCAAACACAATCTTCACACAATGCCAAGGGCTTCTAACTACTCTTGAGGTCAAGAGGTCAAGGGGTCAAGTTCATGATGACAGAACCCTCTTGAAATATATTTGTTCTTAAATAAACACTCTACCTCTACTCTTTTATCATCAGAACCCATTTATCTATCGCACCTTCTTGAAACTGTGCTTGACCCCCGTCATAGCGGAGCTTGAATTTCTTATGAAGCATTTCAACACATCAGTTCCAGCTTGCACAGGAGTCTGGTAGGGCAACGACTGCACACACGTACAGGGCTTGATTTTGGAGGGAAAATCCCCATGACTGTTGGGCTTGTAGCTCAAAATGTTTACAGGACCAGAAATTTTCTTACAAGACCAGAAAGAAAACGAGAAAAAAACTTCCTGACACCTGGACACTGTTGCATTTAACATGTTTATCTATTTTTTTATTGAACAAATACTGAGGCATGTTTGGGAAGTTTTATCTCATTTTGTCTTTATTGGTATTAAGTATACTTCATTACTCAACAGAACTGAAAGACATTTATGGGACTCAAAGTAAACATTAAAACATAATTTTTTTATATTATTACACAGTGAAGTATTGCTACTCAATTGAATGGCCGAGCGGTTAAGAATACCGTACTCAAGCTCTGGTGTTTCTGATCAGCAGAATGTGGGTTCGAGTCCCGGTCATGGCACTTGTGTCCTCAAGCAACATACTTTAAAATAATTGCTTTGTCCTTCTGATGGGACAAAGCCATACATACGTAGGTCCTGTGCACTAGGATTGGTAGTGCAGGTAAAAGAACCCAGAACACTTAGGCCCTAATCGTGGAAGAGTAACGGTTAACCCCGGTTTTTCTGGTTCACATAGCAACCACCCTTGTTTACAGGTTTCCACAGGCTTGCGAGCTACAGTGATTAAGTTCACTTATGAGGCATCCTTGGCTTCATTCCGAGAAATATACCGAAAAAAGAACTCGAAAGACCAGCACATGACGACTGCACGCTGTTCACCGGTACATCCCTTTATGCTCCGATAATGAATCGTCATGTCCAACCACGAGGGTACTCTAAAGTGAGCAAGGATCGTCAATTCATCACGAGTGTTGTTAACTGCCTTATCAAGTAGAGCCTCGCATCATTTACAATCAAACTCATTCTCAAATGTAATATAACATCCCACGGATTCTTCACGTGGAGCCATTTTAATTTATTGGAAAAACAGAAACGAAACGTGGGGGCAGATGGTAATTTTACTTGTTATTAAAGAGATTGTATACGTTTGGTAATTGGAACCCACTGTCTGTTTCAATCCTATATAGTTGTAGATATATACCATCAAACTAACGTGTGAAAATTTCATTTCAAAAGGTGGTAGCGTTTTTGAGATATTGCCGAAAATCTGGAGCGGTTTGTCCATGCAGGAAGAATAATCTGCAATTGGAATACACAATCTGAGAAACGTTACTGCAGTAACGCTTCTCAGATTCAAATTTTGGGGGATCAAAAGTGATATCTTGGTATATATCTACATGTACAACTATATAAGATTGAAACAAACAGTGGGTTCCAATTACCAAACGTATACAATCCCTTAAATTAACGAGTATTAAATATTAATTTTAATACTGCACACAGGATGGCCATTTTTAGTGGCATTACTCATTTCTCCAGTTGTATTTAAATCAAGTTTATCAGACCGCTTTCATTTCCATGACTAAGAATGAGTAATTTGTGAACGTCATCTGATGACAACTCTGTATCACAAAAGGTAGATTTTTTTTTGTAGAAACCAAAGCTAGATGTGACAAATCAACAGTCAGGGTTCTCCCCGGTGGGGCATTCTGGACCCAAATTTTGGATGTTTGGCTGAAGCAAGCTGAATAGAAACAAGGTCTTCGGAATGTTTTCCCACTTGGTGTTTATCTTGGTTTTAAAAGCCCTACTGTGCAATCTAGAGCATTCTTTGGTTTTCGCTTGATGTTTTTTGTGAAAAAAACTATAGGCCGAAATTTGCGCGTATCGGCATGCGAATCACACGTATCGACCCGATACGCTGGCTTGTGCATGAGGAGAACACTGCAACTCACTTTTCAATTCGACCAACATTCATTTCTATAAAGCACAATCAACACGTACAGTTATGCCAAAAAATAACTCAGTACTAAGTGAAAAGAGAAAAATACACCAAGTAGGCCAATGAGAAAAAAACAAAAACCAAGAGACTGCGAAATACATGCAGAAGCCAATCACAGATGCAGTGTTGGAGATGGGAAGCCTACAGACAACATACGACACACAAACAAACACACACAGCCCATACAAGCGGGCAAATGACATGATTGAACACGCGTTGAACAAAAATAACAACAAAGGGTAATTGCAGAAGGTTGAAAGCAATTTAAGTGCAAAATTGTGTAGTTAGAACAAGCTGGAAACATTGATCATTTCCTAGACATTTTTATGATCAATGTAGGACATTCTGCATAGAAAAGGGAAAAAGTATAATTTGAGAGCAATGTTAGTAATATTACTCCAAAAATTTGTAAAGAGCACAGGAGAGCTGTTGATACTATGAAACATTATTTATGCAAATGTTTGGATACACCTAGTGAGGATACTGGTCTTTGACAATTATCAAAAGTATATCCTGAAGTAATGTAGTTTTAGAGAAAGAGAAAATTTGTCACCAACAAATTTTAATCTGAGTCTTGTCTAAAAGCTCACAATTCTCTGCAACAAGGATGTTCTTTTCTTTCATTATTTTCTTGCAACTTCGATGACCAATTGAGCCCCAATTTTCACAGGCTTGTTATTTTATGCAAATGTTGGGATTACGCCTAGTGAGGATACTGCTCTTTGACAATTTACCAAAAGTATACCCTGCCTAAAGGCATCGTACACGTTTGGTAATTGTCAAAGACCAGTGTTCTCACTTGGTGTATCCCAACATATGCATAAAATAACAAGCCTCTGAAAATTTGGGCTCAATTGGTCATCAAAGTTGCAAGAAAATGATGAAAGAAAAAACACCCTTGTTGTACAAATTTGTGTGCTTTCAGATAGAATAATAAAAACTTCTTGCAAGAAGTTTTTATTATTTTAGTGAGAAATTACCTCTTTCTCAAAAACTACGTTACTTCAGAGGGAGTCGTTTCTCACAATGTTTTATACTATCAACAGCTCTCTGTTGCTCATTACCAAGTCAGTTTTTATGCTAATATATATTTTGAGTAATTACCAAACGTGTATGATGCCTTTAATAGGCATTAATGTTAAAAATGTGTCCTTTTATTGCGTACGACCTTCTCGATTGGAGGAAGGATATGAAACACAAGCAGAAGAGCATACCTGTCCTTCAGCCACAGGCATCGTGCACTATAACGACAGCTCCATATAGCAAGTTGGACTTGGAGAGTAAAATGAACTCCAGCAATGGTGATGGTCTCTGGCAGTATATAATTGGCAAATTAATCAGACAAACCAGGCCTGTACATTCTCAATTTATCAGGCCGTTAATCTCTCGGCAAACAACATCTGGAATTTACCAGAGCATCTTCTTCTTCTTTTTTACGAATGAAAATAAATGATCACTGGACCAGTATCCTTAAAAAACCATACAAAGTTTGTTCAGTGAGTGAATTTTGAAATTTTACTCAAAAATTTTCTGCCTATTATTAATAACTAATAATAATAACTAGTTCTTATAAAGCACATTTTACAATAACGTATCAATGCACTTTACAGTGCCCTGGTCATTGGGCCAATAACATTCCTTTAATCTTTCTCAGCTCCCTGGGGAGTATACAGCCCGGGTTGCCGTGGCACTCAGAAGGCTTTTTCAAACACAATATCAACCTCTACCCTTGCAGGTACCCATTTATACCCCTGGGTGAAGAGAAGCAATTATAGTAAAGCATCTTGCTCAAGGACACAAATGTCATGACCGGGATTCCAACCCACACACCGATGACTTAACCACCAGAACGTGAATTCGATGCTCTAAACCGCTCGGCCAATACGCCCTGCGGTCATGCGGATTTCAAGCCCCAAATTTGTACAACAAGGGTGTATTTTCTTTCATCATTTTCTTGCAACTTCGATGACCGATTGAGCCCAAATTTTCACAGGCTTGTTATTTTATGCATATGTTGGGATACACCAAGTGAGAACACTGGTCTTTGACAATTACCAAAGGTGTCCATGTGCCTTTAAGGGAGAACGCTGTCCGGTCATGAGTTAACTGACCCAATGCTAAAATCACTGGCTTTGGTCCAGTGTAAAATTCCTGCCCTGATTAGGGGCAACAGAGGAATTGGGGAAAATTCAGACCTAAAAGACTCGACTTAACACTTCCCCGATACATTCTCTATCATTGCGACCTCCGCTAATGTATTTTAAAAGTGATTTAATTTATGCTTAAAGGGTCTGTATATGTTTGGTAATGACTCTGAAAATTAATGGCAATAAAAACTTACTTGGTAAGAAGTACAGCAGCTTTGGATAAAATAATGCATTTTGAGAAACTTTTCACATAGAAGTACTGCGGTTACTTAAAAAGATATCACTTTTTATCCCCCAAAATTTGAATCTCAGAAGCGTTACTGACAGTAACGTTTCTCAGATTGTGTATTCCAATTGCAGATTATTCTTCCTGCGTGGACCCAACCGCTCCAGATTTTCGGCAATATCTCAAAAACGCTACCACCTTTTGAAATGGAATTTTCACAGGTTAGTTTTATGGTATATATCTACAACTATATAGGATTGAAACAAACAGTGGGTTCCAATTAACAAACAGATACAATCCCTTTAAATTCTTTGCTCCCTTTCCCTGTCCTCTCTTCTTCCCACCCATCCCACAAAACAAGAACTCAAAACAAGGTCCACAGAACTATGCAACACAAAACTAGGGTTGGGTGGGTGGGGAAACTAGCTATTAACATCCGCCTAGTTCTCCATTGATCCACGTCATTGTTGTCCATCAAAAAAATCGTTGCCCTCTGTACAAACAACATTCATTCCAGTGAAAAGAACACACTGAAGAACTCCCCCCTGTTTTCTCTAATCCGCAATGGAGAAGTCTGCCCAAATACTCGCCCTTTCCAACTTTCCCCAAATCCATTGTGGCAGAAGTTAAATAGTTTTATTGAGCAGGGTGCCAAGCTGCTGCTCGGATCTATTCAGGATGACTCCGTGTATTGATCTACGCCCAGAAGCTGGTATAAATAGTCTGTGATTGACTGAAAACCCCTTTGTGGATTGGTTTTTGTTTGGGGGTTTTGCTGTATGGCAAAATGGTTATTTATTTGCAGTTTGTATCAAGGATGGTGGTCAATTATATGGGAATGGTCCTCTCTCTATTATGGTGACACACATTGTTAGACAAAGGGGTGTCTGGGTGTCTTTTGGACACCCTGTTTTAAATTTGGACACCCTGTTTTATCTGTCATTTACGTGTAAATGTATTGTAAGTGAACAATTTTGGACACCA
Organism: Plazaster borealis; assembly: GCA_021014325.1. Lineage (NCBI taxonomy): Eukaryota > Metazoa > Echinodermata > Asteroidea > Forcipulatida > Labidiasteridae > Plazaster > Plazaster borealis. The sequence goes on along the minus strand of CM037475.1, from coordinate 19,029,703 downwards.
AGTTTTTAAATTCACAGCAAATTTGGACACCCTTTTACCAAATCCTGGTTAAAACCTTGGTGACACAAACAGGATATGCATTTAGACCGTTTGTTTCCAGTTGAACCCCACCACCCCCAATTGGAGAAACAATTCCTAAACTCGATTAATTTCCTTGCCGAACCATTAACAAACTTCTCGAAACGCAGTGGACCCTTTCACAATTTTCAATGGAGAAAAAGTCCAGTCAATAACCAGAGTTAAGACCAGAGGGGCTTCTGGGTGTCTTTTGGCTGCCCTGTTATCAATTTGAACACCCTGTTTTATCTGCTAGTTAAAATGACCCTTTTTAAAACCAACTCCAACTTTACTGCAGTCAAAATTACCTCCATTTTGGTTTTGAGGCATTGAATGGTGAGGTACCAATTTATATTCAGTATGCGGTAACACCATGTGTATCTACTCTGCTGTGTAGATTTGTTCTCGAGAACTTGTCTTGCTATTGATTCTACTGTTGCGGAGTAGATTTCGGAATTCGGGAGACTACTTAGTTCTGAAAAAACTGTTCTGTTGATTAACTATTACCTCTATTTATCTCATACATTATGCAAAGGTATGCAACTTGTGTGGCCTGATCAAGCCATGATTTATTTGCTACAAGAGTTCTACGCATCATAAAGCCGCCCCTGTTACAATAGCTGCATTCTCTTTTTGCAATTTTCGTGTGTGCCAGTGAAAAGGTGAGGCCGAGTCTAGTCCAGCCCAAGGTCTGTTTGACCCATCAACCATGCATCAACACAACACCCTAAAGTGCCTCAGTTGTTCAGTATATGGATTGTAATGACGAATAATAATAATACCCGAGTCTTATATAGCGCATGTATACCAAGGCACTTGAACAAAGAGAAACGCTTTTAGTACACTATTGAAATTTTTGAATTATGAGACCGATTTATGTAGCACCTTGATACTGGTTTACAAGGTGCTGCGTTGCACTCAGAAGCCACTACCAGAAACACTAGGGCAAACCCCTTCTTAGCGATAAGTGTTACAACTGAGTTCTTTTCTGTGCATTACACAACACGCGGGACGCACTGCTGTACGTCCCATCCGAAGGACGAAGCAATAATGGTTAAGTGTCTTGCTTTAAGGAGGCAAGTGTCTAGACCGGGACTCGAACCAACACCAGAAACACCAGAGCTTGAGTTCAGTGCGTTTGACCACTCGGCCCAGACACCACACTATGCATGGAGGAACCTTCTTGATGTATAATGGAATAGACTTTGCAAGTCTCTAGCGTATTTGAACACAGACCTGTTAAAGCGTGCAAGTTTGTTCGAAAACGCGTGAGACTTGCACGGTCAATAGAAACCAGGGGATCAGACAATTGCACTGTCTATACATGTATATGATGAAAATATAGGATTGGCTACAATAACAATTGTTATTTTGAATCTGAAAGCTCACTCAGTTAACAGTTTACAACAGTACCAATCCTCTGAAGTGAAGTTTTCTTCCGAGGTCAGCATGGAGAAAATGTCTGAGCAAAGAGAAAGGACGTAATATCAAAATCCAGGAAATAGCATCTGAAGAACTCCTCATTTCACCCTGGCTTTAGTTCAATTGCCACTTGTGTGGGTTTTTTTTTAATGGAAATGAGAGGACCCAGAGATGCCACTGTGGTAACGAAAAAAAACTGACTATAATTTTTTTCATAGACAAAAGCAGAAAGCCACTGAATGAATGTCATGAGTGGTAACCATTGTGACAAATTATCGCAGAGCAATCATCGCAGAGACGCCAACATTGAATTCCCAAAAAGAGTAGCACCGCCGAGCACTTAAGTCCAAGTCAGGCATACAACTCACCGAGCCGTAAAAAGAGGAAAATTATGACATTTACATTACAAACTAAAAGCGAAAATCGCTTATTGCAAAGCGGACTTGCTTTAGAGGCCAAACAGTTATTATTATTTTTATTTATTTTTTAAACGGAGGTTGGCTTTTTGGGGTTTTTAAACCGGAAATCTGGGTAAATCTGGAAAAGTGGCATCTCTGAGGACTGTAAAGTGAACTCTTCCAAAACACAACGGTGCTGAATAATTCCTTTTACATTATGGTGACATTACCTTGAAGTGGATCTGGTATGTATTTTGTACATTGTTCAATATTTGCCAAAATAGAAGGGTGTATAGTGGGACAGTCCCCTGCAAATCCCGTATGAATGGGACTCAACTGTTATCTACTTTCCAAGCACTCCGGTTTTTATTCATGACACTGTTATCAATCAGATAGCATCACATCTACATGTAGGTGTGATGTCAGAATGCAAGCAGGGTTCTCCCCAGGTGGTTTTTTTTTCAAACCTGTGGGGCATGCTGGACCCCAAATTTTGAATGTTTGGCCGAAGCTTGCTGAATTGAAACAAGGTCTTCGGAATGTTTTCTGCTGGTGTTTATCTTGGTTTTAAAAGCCCTGTGCAATCTGGAGCATTATATGGTTTTCTCTTGATGTTTTTAGTGAAATAGTTAAATAAAATAAAACATTTTTGTTTTGTTTTCATTTTTTGCGTATCGGCTGAAATTTGCGTGTATCGGCACGCAAACTGCGCATATCGGCCCGATATGCTAGCTTGTGCATGGGGAGAACCCTGGCATGGTCTCTGTTTGTCCACAGTCTGCCTAGTCTTTGGCCAAGAGGTTTCTATTCTCTAGTCCATGATGAAATTCCAGGCCTTGGCATGTGTACTACGAACATACAGGTTTTTGCACAGTCTTTCTTAAAGGCATCGTACACGTTTGGTAATTACTCAAAATATATATTAGCATAAAAACTGACATGGTAACAAGCAACAGAGAGCTGTTGATAGTATAAAACGACTCCCTCTGAAGTAACGTAGTTTTTGAGAAAGAGGTAATTTCTCACTAAAATAATAAAAACTTCTTGCAAGAAGTTTTTATTCCTATCTGAAACCACACAAATTTGTACAACAAGGGTGTTTTTTATTTCATCATTTTCTTGCAACTTCGATGACCAATTGAGCCCAAATTTTCACAGGCTTGTTATTTTATGCATATGTTGGGATACACCAAGTGAGAACACTGGTCTTTGACATTTTCCAAACGTGTTCAGTGCCTTTAAATCTCACACGCTGCGTACTTCGCGCAAGGTCCGTCTGGAAATCAGCATCGGTAACTTCGACTGTCTTTGGATGCAGTCAAGCAATACTACAACAACACGACAACTTCAATTGGAAAATCTTGAAGCCTTTGGGAAACCTTTGAATTGGCACCAAGGCAAAGACCACGGGCCTCATAGGTCATGGGCCTCCTTGTAATTCCAGGCCTAAAAAAAAGCAAATGCCAAAGACATCCATGTGCAGCTTCTGAGCAAGAAAACTGTCTACAAACAGTCGGCAATTTAGAGAGTCAAATTGCATTATAAAGATAAGGTGAGCGTACAGCTCCTTGCGCATCACCTTACATGTAAATGTGCACTGCTTACTGACACAAATTCGCGCAAGCAAGATTTATTTATGGCGGTGACGTCAGGTGAATTGGGTCACTGGCAGAAACAGGTCACCACTTGAGAATACATGAAAATTATTCTTGTTTGTGACTATTTTCCAAGCAATTTTTCACCCAGCAAAACTATTTAAAAGCAGTATTAACGACAACGTACAAAACAGCTCTGGGCTGTAATTCACGAACAGCTAAGATTGATCCAAAGATGTGTGCCAATCTTAATTGCTAAGTAGAGTGTGTGATGTCACAATACAATTCACCAAGGTGATACTGACAACTCATCTATAAAGATGAATCTTTTGAAATGTTTTGAGAAATCCAGCCCTGGCTATTAATAGGATCCTCATATTTGATTCATTTTTCTTTTCAGAGAATATTCAACTTGAACATTTGTTTACGTTTATCAAAAGTTCGCAGGTCATTCACTGCTGAAACAGACTACACTTTGTTTACATTTGCATTTCCTCCAAAAAAAAGAAAGAATTATTCTCAACCAATTAGATTTGGCAGCTTATCCTGGTAAGCCTCACAACCTTGTACTCACTTATTAAGTGGCTCGTTCACTACCTTATTGACCCCCGGCCTCAAACACTCGAAATATATAACTCAAGCGCTTTGAAACTCTGCTGTAGAATCCCTTTCCAATAATCAAGAAATAAATATATTTTTTCCGGAAATGTATTCCTCGGATCAGTTCCCCTTCCATCCATGATGGATCATTTCATTGTGAGATTATTAGTCCAGGCAGCCCTCCGACGTGGGAAAGCTAATTTGAGTAAAAGTCACGGCCGCCAGTATGGAGAGGTTCACACGGAGTCTCAGCAGAGAGGTTGCGGGAATACGTTATCAGTCTGACGGGATGGGGTGGTAAGATGAGGGGATGGGGTGGTAGGATGAGGAGAAGGGGTGGTGGGATGGGGTGGTAAGATGAGGGGAGGGGGTAGTGGGATGAGGTGGTAAGATGAGGGGATGGGGTGGTGGGATGGGGTGGTAAGATGAGGGGATGGGGTGGTAGGATGAGGAGAAGGGGTGGTGGGATGGGGTGGTAAGATGAGGGGAGGGGGTAGTGCGATGGGGTGGTAAGATGAGGGGAGGGGGTGGTGGGATGGGGTGGTAAGATGAGGGGAGGGGATGGCGGGATGAGGTGGTAAGATGAGGGGAGGGGGTAGTTGGTTGAGGTGGTAAGATGAGGGGAGGGAGTGGTGGGATGGGTTGGTAAGATGAGGGGAGGGGGTAGTGGGATTGGGGTGGTAAGATGAGGGGAGGGGGTGGTGGGATGGGTTGGTAAGATGAGGGGAGGGGTGGTGGGATGGGGTGGTAAGATGAGGGGAGGGGTGGTGGGATGGGGTGGTAAGATGAGGGGAGGGGATGGTGGGATGAGGTGGTAAGATGAGGGGAGGGGGTAGTTTGTTGAGGTGGCAAGATGAGGGGAGGGAGTGGTGGGATGGGTTGGTAAGATGAGGGGAGGGGTGGTGGGATGAGGTGGTAAGATGAGGGGAGGGAGTGGTGGGATGGGGTGGTAAGATGAGGGGAGGGGTGGTGGGATGGGTTGGTAAGATGAGGGGAGGGGTGGTGGGATGGGGTGGTAAGATGAGGGGAGGGGATGGTGGGATGAGGTGGTAAGAGGGGAGGGTGGTGGGATGAGGGGAGGGGAGGGGTGGGGTAGGGGGGAGGTAAACTAATATACAGTTGTGTAAGCAGAAGGAAAAGGAAAGTTAACAGATCATGAAATTAATGTCCTACAAGCTGACAGGCGTTCCATCCAGTGAGTAGATGAGCATGATCACATTTAATGAGTAAATTTCGTCACTTATCATCAAAGGAATCAACAGAACGTCAACTTTTTTTAAATTAAGGTCTTTACTAAGACAACATGACCCAAACAGATAAATGTAATTAGAATGGTCAATCATCCATAGAGTTTCATGAGGGGTTTCCAAGAATGAGCAAAAAATTACAAATTCAGAGGAAAAAAGCACAAACAAAAATTGTCACACAACATTTCGAACACCTTACAGAACATTTTAGCCAGAGATATCCCATACTTGCCCAATGAAAAAGAATAAACAACTGTTTACAAAACATTCCAAGGTTACATATGACATCTTAAGAAACCCCAAAGGGTTAAAATACACCTCTGGAGACACCAGCCCCTTTAAGACTTCTGATGCATTTCCACAACCTTTTCAAATTAATTCAAGCCACATGTGGTACATTCATCACGCTGCGAAACGGCACACTATCAAATTGCTCCGGTGGCTAAAAACTGTACAACTCTGCTTGGCTAGCAAAGGTTGTAATTATCTCTTCTTCCTTATTTGTTTGTTTTCCCTTCTGGCTATCTTTTCCCCATTTTAAATGTGACGCTTATCAAATAATGCATGCTGTTTTTAATATACAGCCTTGACAGTGAGATGCTAATAGTCAAGTCATCTTCTAAGCCCAGCGACTGACTTTACTTAACCTTTCTTATCACCCGATAAAACACTTGTTTGTCTATCCCAGCAAACACGCAAATATTTTACATAATTATCGGCTGCAGTACTACAAGGTAATTATTTGCAAATATTACATAATTTGTAATAATAAATAAAGTCCTCAAATCTATATCCTTTACAGACCCGTTCATACACCCCCAACTTCAGTAAACTCACGCCCGGAAAAATTTGGCGGTCTTTTAAATTTTTAATAAAATAACAATAACCTCGCTATGTAATTATCTTTAATAAAAAAGAAATTATGTTTAAATATTGACAGTATCGCTATGTATTCTTATCCACAAGACAAATGAGATAACAAAAATTCTTTGATGCTTGTTAAAAATAAAAACAATTTATAATGTTAAACTGTGCAGAAAGTTTTTTTCCTCATTTTAATTCTGGTCTTGTAAAACATTTTCTGGTCTTGAATGTTGAGCTACAAGCGCTGTGGTCTTTTGAATATTCCCACCAAATTCAAGCCCCAAGTTTGGTGTGTCCTGCATTCACAAAAAAGGTAGCAACAAAATTGCCACGGAATCCAAAGATATGACCCTACTAAGCAGAGAATACATTGTTGTAGCGAACTGTGGACCTGGAAAAACTCACTGGGGAAGTAGCATACATGTTCTCTGAGCCTCAAAAATTCTTATAAATATTGGTGAGATCTCACAATATTTATGAAAAATCGGGAAAATAGGAGGGGGTCCTCTCTCTTGCTTCAAAGCGATTCAGGATTTACAGACTCTCAGTCTCTTATAGTAAAGAGAACTGCTTAATTATAATAAGAGTACATCCTGAATCTCATTTTCAGCTTTGTGTTTTGTTGTTTTGCTGTCATCTTATAAACAACGTTCACTGTTACAAAAAGGTAAGTTGGTCAGTCTTAGCTATGAGGAGAGTTGACTGTATTTACCACAAAAGGAGAACTGAAGGATTGGCCAAACCTTCAGTTTGTCGTTCTTCCCTTTTTTAGGTCAGAATGTCTTTCAAGACATTTTTGAGGCAATACGCAGATGTGAAAATACGCCAGTATCAAGACAAGTCCTGACATAATCACAGTCCTGGGAAGGGTTTAAGCCAAAGTACTTATCTTGACATTCAAGATATGTAAAGTAAACTTTATAATTGCCACCTTGAGCACCTGGGTGGATCCAAATGTCAAGAAGCCAAATTGGACACCCTAGACTTCTGGCATTTGTCTCCCCCCTTAAAGTAAAGTCTACGTCTCATGACCAGCTGGAGTGAAAGACCAAACGTGTTTAATTATCTCTTGATGAATACATTTTAGATAGAGCAAGCGTCTTATACATGTAGTTCTTGCTAGAACCATACCCGACAAATCAAACTGTATGATGAACATACAGTTAGCTATATTCAGGGGTGAGATTATATGAAAATGAAGTCCTGAAAATTTTATAGCAACATCTTGTTGGTCTGGAGATGAAGCTCCCTGGAAGAAACATCGTGTTAAATATCAGACTCTTTTCAGAAAGGCTTTATGCCTGAAGCCTTTCTAAGATTCAAATTGGTGAAAAATTACCTCTTTTCTCTAAAACTATACTTCAAAGGGTGTCGTTTCTAACAAAGTTTTATAATAGCAATAAGTTTTCATGGCCATTCATTTTGTTGAGTAATTTTTCCAAAAGATAAAGTCCTTTTAAAAATAGGGAAAAAATAATACAAGTCTCTACCCTTTAGTTAGAAGGGTGTAAAATGCCACTGTGTTTGATACCATTCCGTGCAGTGTTTGTCAAAATCCAAAAACGTTCGATGGCGTCACATTTCAAAATTTGTCTGTACATTTTTGTGCGAAGAATTTGTAACTCATTCATTTATTCTGATGATATTTAATAAAAACAGCATTGAATTTGAATTTTAAAAATCCGCAGAAATTCCTCTTTGTAATGTATGGTAATGGACCCATTTGTTTTTGATGTCCGATGACATCATGTTTCAATTTTCGCTCTGAAAGAGTATCAAATAAACTAGCATTTTACACCATTTTTTACGTGAGGTTGGAGACTGAATTTGACGTTGGAGCCCCTCTTTAAGAGTAAAAAGTTGTAGTCTCAATCATGTTCTTCTCCCCTTAACAACATTCTACCTCAAACTTCTTGGTGTGATTCGAGGACATCACTCAACTTAAGCAAGTAAGCAAGTATTTATTCAGTGGGTTGCTTTGTACTGTAGTTTGGTGGCACCTGGTGCTCTACCTTGACAATCCTAAACCCTTCTTAGGTTTCCATGGATCTGTGTACAAGGACTACTCAGGGAGGATAAAAAGCTAGCATGGTGGTTGATGGTGGGGTTTGTGAAGTAGAGCATTCACAACTAAAGTCCAGAAAATAGAGACCTGCTCAGGTTCCTAGTTTAAATCCATTGGGCAAATAAATAACATAACAGCCAACCATTGATCTTTTAGAAGTATTTGTTGCCAATGTTTGCTGAGTTGATGGAACCTGCCTGATACACTTAGAATTCTGGAAAAGAATGTTGAAAGTTTGTTTACAAAATGCCAGACAGAAATACAACGTATTTAGCTTTCCACTCCAATGAGATGACTTTGTGCTCAATATGAACTGTATAGACTGTGCAGGTCTCGCACGTATTCAAATATTTTGGGGACCACTTTGGTCCCACATACATTGCTTTAACGCGTGAAGGAAACAAACTCGTGAGCTTTTACGGGTCCCAATGTTCGAAGATGCACGAGACTTGCACAAGATGCCCTTGTTTCAAGGCTCGAAATTTGGGGGATAAAATTCACAAGAACGCAGGCATTGTAGCTCAAAATGTTTACTGGACCAAAAAATTGTTTTACAAAACCAAAAGCAACATGAGACAAAACTTCCTGATAAGCATTTAACTGCAGAGTGTGGGTTCGAGTCCCGGTCGTAACACTTGTGTCCCTAAGCAAGACACTTAACCATTAGTGCTTGGTCCTTCGGATGGGACGTAAAGCTGTAGGTCCCGTGTGTTGTGTTACTTGTGTAATGCACGTAAAAGAACCCAGAGCACTTATTGCAAAGAGAAGGGGTTCACCCCGGTGTTCCTGGTTTGATTGGCTGCATATTGTGCCAGCAGCACCTTGTAAACCATCACATGGTGCTTCATTGATGTAAAGTAATAGATCTCATACTTCAAAACGTAGCTCCACATAACTTGCAGTACTTACAGATACTGTAGCGCTTAGAAATGTAGTATTAGGCGCACTAAAGTATTATTATTATTTTATTTGAAGCACCAACACATGTAAGAGAAGATTGATCTCATGTGTCTTTAAGGTTATTAAGGATACCTCATTACTCAACAGAATCGGAAAAGTAATTATCAGACTCAAAGCCGACATTTCAACATAATTTATAAGGTACAGACGCATTACTATTTAATTGAAAAACACAAGACCACAGGACACATCCGGTTCTGAATTTACCTTCCCGACGCTAACATCACCGGTGAAAAATTAAAGCCCTGTTGTTTCCTTCTTCATTCTAAGACTGCCACTAATTGTTTGCACCTAGAACAGAAAGCAACTACTTATGTTCTACGTACAGATCTGACTAAAACAGTATTGTGTATCTGTGCACATGTACATAGGAATGGGCCAGAGAAGTGACGCCGTGAGCGAAAGACTGTCATTTCCATTTATTCCACCTACAGTGTACCACCCCCCCCCTCCCCCAACCAAGCAACATTGCAAGCTGTCAACAATTCTTATCTTCATCTTCAGTTTTTCCGTCAACAAATTTCAATATCTCAGATGTAAGAAATATCTATTGGGTGAGAATAATGTCCGATGTCATTTCAGAGTCTGTAAAAAGAGTACGGATAAAACATAAAAATAGCCTTGCCACTATCATTTGTGAAAATTATGACCCTAGTCTTAAACCGTCCCCTAAAGATCACCGTCTGCGCGAACACCAGCTCAACGTCTTAGCTCGTTTTATTTACATCTCAATTTATCTTGTCCTGCTCTTCATTTCCTCATTTTGACTCGATCCACGCAAGTGATTAAGAGCGCCGTAAACAAGCGCAATCTGACGTCAGGGATTTTGTTTCCCTCCCCCCGGTCTCCGTTTACGGGATGAAATCAGCTTAATCAACAGCTGGTGGTAAGGCCATGTGGACGGTCCAAAGTGGTTCTCAAGAAGGAAACAGACATTGGTAAATTAATTTGTTTGTGAAAAACATCTTAGAAAACAAATTCATGTCAACGACATGGTGTGGTTTGGGGGGGGGGGGGGATGAATCATGGGTCTGCTGGATAAATAAAGAGCGTAGAATAATGTACAGGTATCGGGGATAAAGAATATCATTTGTTTTTAACCCTTACACCAATGTGTATTGAGCGTTGTACACTCAGTACTTTCCCCGAGTTCTGTGAACAAATCCACAGGCAAATCACTCGGGTGGGATTCAAACTCACGACCTGTGCATTGCTAGAGCAGATGTCTACCACTAGGCCATGGAAATGTACTTTTTAAAGGCACTGAACACGTTTGGTAATTACTCATAATATACATGTATATTAATAATAATAATAATAATAATAAGACTTGTAATGCGCACATATCCACCCTGCTGGGTGTTCAAGGCGCAGTAAAAAACCCAAAAATAAAACAAAACAAAACAAAGACAAAACAGACACAACAAAATTAGTCCTTGAAAACCTGTGACATAAGATAAGTTTTGAGAAGAGATTTGAATTTTGTGGTACAAAGACAAGATCTAAGATTAAGCGGTAGAGAGTTCCAGATGCGTGGCGCAGCTGAAGAAAAAGACCTGTCACCCCATGAGTGTCGAGACTTGGGTTCAACGAGGAGAAGCATGGAACTTGATCGAAGATTCCTTGATGGAGTGTAAACTTGAAGTAGTTCAGAAATATAGTGGGGAGCCTTGCCATTAAGTGCTTTGTGGACAATGAGCATCAGCTTGAAGATGATTCGTTGAGAGATAGGGAGCCAATGTAGTTGTTTCAGAATGGGGGTGATAGAACAGGATTTTCTAGACAGTGTCACAATGCGGGCAGCGGTATTTTGGAGGCGTTGAAGACGGGAAATATTAGCATAAAAACTTACTTGGTAACGGGTAACGGGGAGCTGTTCAAACATTGTGAGAAACGACTCCCTCTGAAGTAACGTAGTTTTTGAGATAGAAGTAATTTCTCACTAAAATATTTGAATCTGAAAAAGACTTCAGGCCTGAAGTCTTTTTGAGGCATCTGAAAGCACACAAATTTGCTGACAAGGGTGGGTTTTTTCCCCCGATAACCAATCAATTGAGCCCAAATTTTCACAGGTTAGTTATCTTATGCATATGTTGGGATACACCAAGTGAGAATGCTGGTCTTTGACAATTACCAAACGTGTCTAGTGCGTTTAAGTACCCAAATCCTTCTACATCCTCCTGGTTTTCCTCAATTTGAGTAATGACTCAAATCCTTTCTAAATCCTCCTGTGACAGGCTTCATCATCACAATACCATCCCCCCCCCCCAACAGCCCATATCCTTCGGAATTCCAGTTTGGCTAAGCTGTGCACACAACCCTCATCCATCTATTTCCTTTCGCTAATAACCCGAGAGCCAAATTCCTTCTAAATCCCTTTTAAATCCTATCACAGCAGAATCTGATATATCTTTCAATTCTGTTGAGCACCGAAGTAGCAATAGCATGACAAAAGAGATAGATCTTCTCTTCGTGCTTGTTCAACTCATTTTGAATCTGGTCTTGTAAAATAAATGTTGGTCCAGTAAAACTGTTGAGCTACAAGCCCTGCAGTCTTGTGGATATCCCCCCCCCCAATTTGAGCCCTGTTCATAACCAGGGGTGAGAGTCATCGGACGCAAATTTTTAGGAGGTTCATTGAAATGATGGCATGTCCACTTTTTGAGTTAAAGATTCAGAGGAGCTTCTGGAAACAGTATCCTCAGAACTAGAGAAGTAAATCAAAGGGCAGGATTTCTTTATTTCTGAAGAAAATAACAGCTCCTTTTTTTTCACCAAGCAATTAGCAGACATAAAAAAAAGGTTTGAAATTTGATAAAAATTTCTCACATAACGATGTAAGTAAGTTGCTCATGTGCAACCAACCAAGGTTTAAAGGCACTGAACACGTTTGGAAATTGTCAAAGACCAGTGTTCTCACTTGGTGTATCCCAACATATGCATAAAATAACAAGCCTGTGAAAATTTGGGCTCAATTGGTCATCAAAGTTGCAAGAAAATGATGAAAGAAAAAACACCCTTGTTGTACAATTGTGTGCTTTCAGATAGGAATAAAAACTTCTTGCAAGAAGTTTTCATTATTTTAGTGAGAAATTACCTCTTTCTCAAAAACTACGTTACTTCAGAGGGAGTCGTTTCCTACAATGTTGTATACTATCAATGATAATATTTATTTTGAGTCATTACCATACGATACCTTTAAAAGCCAGGATTTCGTAAAAGGGTGTCAAAATTTGCTGAAATTTTAAAAACTGGGTGCAGGCCTGGAATTACACAGAGTCCATGAAGGCCATGGCCTGCGTTGCCTCTGGTCTTGGCCTTGGTGCCCCTTCAAAAGTGTCTCATAGACTTTCAGATTTTACAGTGGAAGTGCCCTTTGCAAAATGAAAATGGCCTTGCCCTCTCAATATGAAACTACAGGCCTGTGGGTGTCCAAATTGTTCACTTACAATACATTTACATGTAAATGACATATAAAACATGGTGTCCACATTTAAAACAGGGTGTCCAAAAGACAGCCAGACACCCCTCTGGCTAACACTATGCTATGTATGCAACCAACGCAGGCTTGACACTTCATTCTTGTGAGGGTAAGGTAGTTTACAGGTCTGTATTGAGGGCACACTATGGGGGGAAATTAAAATTTAAACAGGAGCTTACTCAAGGGCCATCAAGGCAATGACCAGGGGGCATGGAGGCAATTGCCTCTGTTGCCTCCATGAAGTATCAGGGTTGCACAGACTGAATTCATGAATTAATGTTAATCTCCGAGTACCCTTACCGTGGACCTGAAGGTCTGGATTAAGGCTACGACCAAGTGAAGCCAGTGATTTTAGTATCGGGCCAGCAAACTCACGACTAGACGGCTTTTGTATTTTTCAATTGAATAATAATAATACACCTCACTTTCATAAAATAAAATGTTCAAATGTTGACATTGAGTCTGATAAAATCGTTCAATTTTGTTGACAATCGAGGTATACGTTTAGCCAATATTTTCACAGGCTTGTTATTTTATGCATGTTGGGATACAACAAGTGAGGATACAAGTCTTTGACAATTTACCAAAGGTAAGCCCTGCCTTTTAAGTTGGATTTAAAACTTTCTTGTTTATGTGCCCTACTCCAAAGAACCATCATTATTAATCAACGATGAGTTTATCTGTTTCTCGGCTGACTGTTATCTGGAAAACAATTTACCCAAATCACTGCAGCGCTAAAATCTGTCCAGCCAATCATGGATATTGTGAGAATATCAATATTTCTCATTACAAAATAAATAAATGAATACATCGCTTGACTTTCCAGCAACATCTCGGCTTGTTCGTTTTAAAAACAATATTGTTTTCAATCTGAAATGAATGTGTATTTAGCACGATGGATAAACAACATGCAGAATAATTTTGTTGTCCATTCAATTTCAATTACTTGGATACTGGAGTAAAAACAGGGTCAACAATGCGTGAAGGCACAAGACAAAAAACACAGGGAATCGATTAGATTGGAGGAGGGGGGGGTGGGAGGGAAAGAGTTATTTTTGTTGTCTTTACTTCTCAGCGGATCCCGTTAATATCTGCGACCGTGATGACAGGGAGGTATACGCAAGGATAATTATCACGTCATTACATCAAGCGGATGGCTTGGTGATGTACAGCTTTAAAGACGGATTGCCGTGTATTAGTGTACGGTGGAGGGCATGCAGTGTGCCATGACCGAGTTTTCAATCATTGGATCTGTGGTCTGACGGGCACAATTGATGGGGGCAAATTGGTTGGACATTTCAGAAAGGTTTCGAAACCTACCTATATGTAGGTTGAAGCACATTTTTGTTTTACGATATGCACCAAGTATTTATTCACAGTTCCCACAATTTTTATGCTAAGGATTACTTAGGCCAAGTAACAAAAGTAACAAGTTTCTCGCCCCCCCCCCCCGCCTCCTTTTTGGCTGTCGCCTCCTTTTTTTTACTATTTACTATTTACTATTTATATTTAGCATGGCGGCCTTCTTGGGAAAAAATAGCAACAAATTGAAAAAGAGTAAATAGTAAAGCCCTGCCTCCTTTTTTTTTAAAAGTCCGGACGAGAAACTTTTTACTTTTGTTACTTGGCCTTATTATAACAGTATAAAAGTTTTTCTTTATGAGTGAACTTTATTTAATGCCTATCAATCAGAAATTCTGACATAATGTACTTATACGTGTCAACCAAATAAAAGGGCTGGTTCAATGACGATACAACATTAATAGAAGATCTCTTGAAAAGAAGTGCACGTTCTGTTACTCGGCTTGCAAAGAAATAATTGTCAAAGTTAACAGAACTTTAGGAAACCAAAGAGCGGAACTACAAGTAAGCTTTACAGTCATGCACTTTGCCAAACAATTTTCAGGTATTATTGAGGTATTATTTAGTGTAGTCATGGTGTTGTAGACATAGGTTTAGAAATGTACTCTAAACATCAATCATTTCTACTGTTAGTCCAAACTAAATAAATGTTGTGTTTATGGTAAAGGTCTGAACTAAAATCCAAGAATATGAAGGTAGAATGGAAATTTTTTAAATTTTTTTATTATTACTCTTTTTTTGAAGAGTTCACAGTTCTCTTTTATTCCCCCGAGATGAAAATAAGCATCAATTGCTTCTTTCATTTATAATTGTCTCATTTGCATACAACATAAATATAATATTTGGACCCCCCCAAAAAAAAGTATTTGGGTTTAAGAGAAATTTTCATATGCCTTGAAATAATTAATGAACGTAAGTTACGGATGCAATTTATCACCAAATGCACGGTTTGAAATAATTCATGCAGCCTCACTGGTCCCTCTTAGGGAAACAAGTAGCAGAGCAGGCAACCAGTTTTTTAAACCCATGTGAGTTCCTCGTTGTGCATGCAGTGATGCATTCTTAAGAACGTGTGTAGAATGTTGAACATGTAGGCCCCTAATGTAACTGACTTTTTTTTCCGCCCGTCAAACACATAATTGTCAACAATGTTTTCATTCCTACCATGTACATGTACGTTGTTTAGTGTTTTGATGAAATTGTGAGATCCATTTTGAGTAAACATCTTCATTTTTTTTTCTTTTCCCCAAAAAGCTCTGCATCGGGTTGAAAATTATGTGCTCGTTTTTGTTGACACTGTGAGCGTATCGGCAGCAGATTGCTGTGTTTTGTGCCCAATATGCAAGCTTGTAGTTTGTACAAGGGGAGAACATGTCTGTGATAAGCGTGGGGGAAAAGGTGCTTATTTAAAACAACTAGCAAAATAAAAATAACAAATATTTTGCCTGTTGGCAAAAACAAAATTCCAGCTCAATTGGGTTACCTAAACACCACAATTTATTTTGGTTTGGCCTCGATAAAGAAATCCAGAATACAGTAATTCCCAGAGGGACGTCAGGGTGTCTTCTTTTGGACACCTCAATTTGGAATTAAAGGCACCCTATTCTGTTTTATGTCATTCACATACACATAATGTAAAAGTATCCAAGGTGAACAATTTGGATGCCCTGTTTTTTTCTTTCAATTAAAGTCAATCTGGACGTGCCCCTGCATGTAATTTCCAGGGCTACATTGTACACACATGTAAGGGAGCTGCTTAAGCAGCCAATTTTCTGCAACAATTTTCTGCTAAATTTGTTTAATTGTAGAGAATGTTACAAAAGCACATCAGCCGAGTGTTATTCACTTAACTAATTCAGAAAAGCAAGATCCCTACAGGCTCAAAAACATTTGCGTTTGAAGGATTGGCAATTCCCACAAAAATAAACAAAAATGTAAATATTCACCTCGCTGAAACAAGGCTAATTAATTAAGAATTTTAAACATAATTACATTCAATGTTAAGTTCATGTACTAGGCTTCAATTTCATATAAGATCTGACTCTTTCATATAATTATTAACTCATTTTAATTTTAGGACTAAACAAAATCGTGTAAAAATGCTATGGGGATTGAGACAGAAACAAAGAATAAAAAATAACACAAATCTCGACGAAAACAAAACCTGTTCCGACAGCCTGTCGGAACATTTAATGACACATTATTTTTCAATTTTTTTTTCTTCTAAGTACTTACCAGGTGTCATACGTGTGATTCCCTGGACACTGGGCTGACATTTCCATCGCTGCAATTACGTCCAGCACTCCGCCTTGGGTGGCAGTCCTCGTCATCCACGTGCAGCATCCTGTCCATGGACTCACTCTTGGTGGTCACCAGTGGGAAGGAGTTCTTCCCGAGGTACCGGTTGACGGAGAGATGCTCGCTGCTCCGGCTCTTATATCGAATTTTATCCCGCGAGTTCAGGGCTTCAACCCTGCGGTTGTAGATCCGATTGCGGTTGTCGAAGTCCTGTTGCTCCTTCTCGAGCTCGTCTATTTTGGCTTCCCGCATCACCTTGTGGATGAAGTCTCGAAGGTTTTCAAGAGGGTCGCTGGGGGCGGCGGTCGCAGCTGCTGCTGCTTTCCTGTCCAACAGGTCCATCTCCTTGGCGCTGTACCGCGGCGTATCCGGCACCTGGTAGATCTGATCAAACTTAGAGTAATCTATGTCGTACTGTTTGTCGTTCTCGCTGTGCAAGACGACTACCGAGCTGCTGAACCGGTAACCCCACATGACCTCCGATGGGCTGTACGAGGTTCGCGCCTGAGTTGTGAGTCCCGTCTGCTCAACGATCCCTTCGAGGATGACCACAATCTCAAAATCTGCGTTTTCCAATCCCCTTGCGCTGTATTCAAAGAGAGGGCTGCCCTGGTCAATTGTGTGTGAAATGATGATCGGCCACACAAGAAAAATACGATCCTCTCCTGTATCAAAATCTAAATCCATGTTGAATGAGTGCAATGGAATGATCTCGCCTTCGGCTGTCACACGCGGCCTAATGAGGTACGTCCTTAGGTGGGCTTCAAAGAGATGTGAGTTCCGGATGTCGCCCACCCGAAACATGAAGCAAAGTTGTCCATCTCTCTGGGCTATTACAGCATTGCGACTGAACTTCAGCGTCGCCGCACGCTTCTTCGGGCGTGCAATCTTAGCGAATATGCATCCGATCATAACAGCGTCAATTAAACAACTGATGACCGACTGGATGACGACAACCATAATTGCGAGAGGGCAGGCTTCAGTGACGGACCTACTGCCGTATCCAATGGTCGTTTGCGTCTCCAAGGAGAAAAGAAACGCCCCGGTGAAGGTGGCGACGTTCTCTACACAAGGTTCCCTACCGGGGTCTGTCATGTTCGTATTCTCAGAGTACAAATCGCCGTGAGTAGCTGCGATGATAATCCACAACACGCTAAAGAGTAACCAACTCAGCACGTACGCTAAAGTGAACACGGTGAGATTGTACCGCCATCGTAGGTCCACCAGCGTCGTAAACATGTCCTCCATGAGCCGAAACCCCATATTCTTGACATGCGTATGCTCGACGTTACACATGCCGTCCTTACCGACCAGCCGCTGCATCTGCTTGCGGTTGCGTAGCTTCCGCCGCAGCCGGTACGACCGGACCGACACTTTCCTCTCGTGATGGTTGGGCAGGTTAGCCGCGATGCCATTGCTGCTGTACGCGCTCTCTGAAGAGTCGCTGATGTTGCTTGCCCGTCGCTCATCCTTACTCCCGTCTTCCAGCATATTCACATTCGCCTCATTCTGCATGGTTGGAGGATCACAGGTAGAATGATCAACCTCATAATCCTTCACGCTTCCGCAAACACTGTTTAATTGTTTATAACATCCAGTATCACTCATAGATGAAAAAACCCCCAAAACTTAATGGTTACACACTGCCGTAATGGTTTAACACTCTAGTCAGCACTTTCCAGATCAGTCTTCCAGAGTGGTTTGTCTTTCTGACCTCACAGTTTAATAGAACACCTTCTGGAGATTTCCAGTTGGGGGCATCCTCCGTCTGCTGTATTGGACCTGTAGGATTTGAGAGGTAAAAAAAGGTTAATCCTCAAACATGACAAATGAAATTCCAGTGGAATGCAGAGAGTTAGAATCTCACATCTTGAAAACAGCTGAAAGATCCACATCAATTGACTGTTATACATACACTATCTAGATGTACAATACCTGTGTCTTCTGTTGTTAAATGCATGCGAACTGTATGTCATTGTACAGTACATTGTATAAGTGGATGCATTACACATGAACTTGCAGTGAGCTATCTTCACATTCCATTTAACACTCACATTATCTAGTTGTTTTCCATTTAGAATCCATGATAATGCAAACAAAGACAAGCTTGATAATTTGTTTTGCAAATTCCAAAAGCACAAAGATTAGCTAATCACAACACAATTTTGCTGACAATTTTGCTGACAAGAATAAGGTTAGCAGCCAAAATACCATGTAACATGTACATGTACCATCTGTGACTGGTGCCCTGCCCATTTTTGCTTAGCAGGAAATTTTTAAGCAATATTTTCTGCTTAAAAGCAGCTCTATATGTATGACATTTGGTCCAAGGCCCAATTTCAGCTGCTTAAGCAGGAAATGTTGCTCAAAAACTTTCTGCTTAGCAAAACGAAGCAGGAAACAATATACATATATGTGACAATACGTTTGACATGGTATTTTGAGAGGTAGTCTTATTCTGGTAAGCAAATCTGGTTTGTGCTGAACTACTTTTTGTGCTTAAAGGCCCTGTACACCATTGGTAAGATCGAAAAACACAATGTTCACAGATTCACACATAACTTACATGATTTAAAATAAGTAATGGTAGAAAGGGTTCCTTAAAATTTTTCTGCCTAAAATGCTATCCTTTCTGAGAAATGAGTAAAACAACAGTTTTTATCACGCGCGATAATTTGAAAAAACAGAACACACATAAGGTCTCTTTTCAGGGTTCACTATTTTCTCGTGACCTCGATGTCCAATTGAGCTCAAACTTTCACATGTTTGTTTGTTCATGCATATGTTGAATCACACAAAATGTGGACACTGATTTTGAGCTGTTACCAAAAGTGTACAATACCTTTAAACGGGTCTAGGAAAATAGAGGCAGGTGCCTCTGTTGCCTCCATGAAGTACACAGGTGTATCAGGCCTGAACCCACACACAATTTGGACCTCCTCTGACCGCCACTAAGAGTTAGACACAGTCTGGACCTCCTCTGACCGCCACTAGGACACAATTTGGACCTCCTCTGACCGCCACTAAGAGTTAGACACAATTTGGTCCTCCTCTGACTGCCACTAAGACACAATCTGGACCTCCTCTGACCGCCACTAAGAGTTAGACACAGTCTGGACCTCCTCTGACCGCCACTAAGACACAATTTGGGCCTCCTCTGACCGCCACTAAAAGTTAGACACAGTCTGGACCTCCTCTGACCACCACTAAGACACAATTTGGACCTCCTCTGACCGCCACTAAGAGTTAGACACAATCTGGACCTCCTCTGACCACCACTAAGACACAATCTGGACCTCCTCTGACCGCCACTAAGAGTTAGACACAGTCTGGACCTCCTCTGACCACCACTAAGACACAATTTGGACCTCCTCTGACCGCCACTAAAAGTTAGACACAGTCTGGACCTCCTCTGACCGCCACTAAGACACAATTTGGACCTCCTCTGACCGCCACTAAGAGTTAGACACAATCTGGACCTCCTCTGACCACCACTAAGACACAATCTGGACCTCCTCTGACCGCCACTAAGAGTTAGACACAGTCTGGACCTCCTCTGACCGCCACTAAGACACAATTTGGGCCTCCTCTGACCGCCACTAAAAGTTAGACACAGTCTGGACCTCCTCTGACCACCACTAAGACACAATTTGGACCTCCTCTGACCGCCACTAAGAGTTAGACACAATCTGGACCTCCTCTGACCACCACTAAGACACAATCTGGACCTCCTCTGACCGCCACTAAGAGTTAGACACAGTCTGGACCTCCTCTGACCACCACTAAGACACAATTTGGACCTCCTCTGACCGCCACTAAAAGTTAGACACAGTCTGGACCTCCTCTGACCGCCACTAAGACACAATTTGGACCTCCTCTGACCGCCACTAACAGTTAGACACAATTTGGTCCTCCTCTGACCGCCACTAAGACACAATCTGGACCTCCTCTGACCGCTACTAAGAGTTAGACACAGTCTGGACCTCCTCTGACCACCACTAAGACACAATTTGGACCTCCTCTGACCACCACTAAAAGTTAGACACAGTCTGGACCTCCTCTGACCACCACTAAGACACAATTTGGACCTCCTCTGACCGCCACTAAGAGTTAGACACAATCTGGACCTCCTCTGACCGCCACTAAGACACAATCTGGACCTCCTCTGACCGCCACTAAGAGTTAGACACAGTCTGGACCTCCTCTGACCACCACTAAGACACAATTTGGACCTCCTCTGACCGCCACTAAAAGTTAGACACAATTTGGTCCTCCTCTGACCGCCACTAAGACACAATCTGGACCTCCTCTGACCGCCACTAAGAGTTAGACACAATCTGGACCTCCTCTGACCGCCACTAAGACACAATCTGGACCTCCTCTGACCGCCACTAAGAGTTAGACACAGTCTGGACCTCCTCTGACCACCACTAAGACACAATCTGGACCTCCTCTGACCGCCACTAAGAGTTAGACACAGTCGGGACCTCCTCTGACCGCCACTAAGACACAATCTGGACCTCCTCTGACCGCCACTAAGAGTAAGACACAGTCTGGACCTCCTCTGACCGCCACTAAGACACAATCTGGACCTCCTCTGACCGCCACTAAGAGTAAGACACAGTCTGGACCTCCTCTGACCGCCACTAAGACACAGTCTGGACCTCCTCTGACCGCCACTAAGAGTTAGACACAGTCTGGACCTCCTCTGACCGCCACTAAGACACAGTCTGGACCTCCTCTGACCGCCACTAAGAGTAAGACACAGTCTGGACCTCCTCTGACCGCCACTAAGACACAATCTGGACCTCCTCTGACCGCCACTAAGAGTAAGACACAGTCTGGACCTCCTCTGACCGCCACTAAGACACAGTCTGGACCTCCTCTGACCGCCACTAAGAGTTAGACACAGTCTGGACCTCCTCTGACCGCCACTAAGACACAATCTGGACCTCCTCTGACCGCCACTAAGAGTTAGACACAGTCTGGACCTCCTCTGACCGCATGTATTACGAAGCCCAAGCCGGAGACGGAGCCCAAGCTGAGGTTTGAGAAAGGCCCCTGGACATCCTCTGACCCCCACTACACTGAACCATCTAATGTCAGACATCCTACATTATTCTACAACATCCAATCTTTAAAAGCACACTTTGTCACAATAGACCTTATGCATTGACGTCATCCAGCCGCCATCTTAGAGGTAAAACGATGACGAAACAATTGAAACGCACAGATTTGTACGCGCGGCGCACAAGATTGGCCAATGAACAAGCGCCTTTTGACCTCTAAGCGAGGGCGCCCTACTGAAATGACATCATGTGCATAAGGTCTATTCTAGCCTTTCACTGATTCGAATAAACATCTAATAAAGAATGTATCTTCTGCAACTCCTTCAAGGTAGGGTCATAGATCGGTAAATACTCCAAAAATCAATCACCATAAAAATTTACTTGTTAAAAAGTACTGCAGCTTTTGATAAAAATGATAGAATAAACTATTTTTTTAGAAAGGATTCCCTTCGAAGTAATATGGTTTGGATAATTGTTCACCCCAAAGCATTTAAATCTGAGAAACGATTTATGCATGCATGAATACTTTCTCGGTGGGTTGGTGTCCATTCGCGAATGCTGCGGCAAGAGGTGCAGTTGGTACCCGCTGTCACCTCGCAAAACGTGGATGGATGCAACATTCTTATGAAAATACCGTGACAGTTTCTTTGCTGTTTTCTCAACAAGTAGACATTGCATTCAGTTGAAACTTTCACATGTGACTTTTATTGTATCTTTCTTTATAATTTGCCTATAAATCAGCATTACATTGACAAAAACCTACATGTACAGTGTATGAGCCCACCTTTAAATTAAAGATTCTCTAATTAATTATTCAACAAGGCACCTAAAGAGGAGCTCCATCCTACAAGGACAGATCAAACAGATGATCCCCCAACAATACCCAACACAATAACCCAGGGATTAACGCTGTATCACTCCCAATAAAAATTCAATTCACGAAACTCCACACAAGTCGATCTATAATGAACCGGCAACATGTTGACATCCTTGTTAAGAGTACTTGACAGGTCTTGGGAATATCGCTGAGGAAGACTCTGAGACCCACGGAATAAGTAATGAAAAGACTGAGGGAAGCCTGCGTTGTAAAGTGGGCCTCCGATTTTTAGATTCTACCGGTTGGATGTAAACAGGTGTGATGTGTGAGCGTACATCCTCTTCATATCTTTTATGAGTGGGATTGGGGGGAAGTGCGCTTCCCGCAGTCACAGACTAAATAAATTAAAATGCTATACAGTACTTTTGCATATTTGAATGTCTTGCAGGGTTTTGTTTTCAATGTTAAACTTGCATCGGGGATAAAGAATATTATTTGGTTTTACCCATACACTGATGTGTGTAAAGCAATGTATACTTGGTACAGTACTTTCCCCGAGTCCTGTGAAGAAAAAAAATCCACAGGCATATTACTCAGGTGGGATTCAAACCCACGACCTTTGCCATTCAAGAGCAAAAGTACCACTAGACCACCGAGAGTGCCCGGTAGCTAGAGGCAGTTTGAATCCTATATTTTAGCAGCAGGTACCGCAACAATTTAATAGCGTGTTAAGCACTGTATACTCAGTACTTTCCCCAGTCCTGTGAAAGGGTATTGTTTTTTCAAATTTTAGCAGATCTAATTATAGCATAGATCTGCAGTTATAAAGAATAATACTTTTGCTTTTACTCTTTCACTGATGCGTGATTAACACTGTTTACACCGAGTCCTGTGAAAAAAAAAGACGATCTACTCTGGATTGGCGAGGGGTCACAGGTTCGAATCCCACCCGAGTAATGCCTGTGGGTTTTAACTCACAGAACTCAGGCAAGCACCAATTATACAATGCTTATCATTCATCAGTGTAAGGGTTTACACCCCCCCCCCAAAAAAAAAAAAAAGAAGAATAAAAAATACAGCAGTTTGAAAATTAAATTTGCAGGAGGATTAATGACTAGGCAGGTGTTTTGAGTCATACAGTGTACATAAATCTAGCAATCAGCATTGTATGTAAGCAGTACACAATATTAATAAAGGATTGTCGACCAACAGAAGGAATTCATTCCTGAATGGTCAGGGTTCTACCCACATTGGTTGGTGCCGGAAAACCCGCCCGGCACTCGGGATTCTTCAACCACTACTGGCAGAATTTTTCTGTTTCCAACCACCACACATTTTCCAAATTTGTTAATTAAACTTGCAATTTTCTTTCAAAGGTTTTCAACGAAATGTAACAGTGAATATTTACCAGTACAAAAAATGAAATCCGAGGCCATAAATTTTGAGTACTTCTTTGGTTAGAGTCTTTTTTTATGGTCTAGGGAAACATTTTTCCCCCACTAAAGAAATCCTGGGGCCGATTTCACAAAGATCTAAGATTGATCGTAACTGCAAATCAATCGTAGTTGCTTAGTAAAGTGTGATGTCACAATACAAATCACTATGGTGATACTGAAAATTTGTCTTGCGATGAATTTTATTGCTTTGTGAAATCAGCTCCTGGGCAGAACCCTGAATGGTCATAAATTTAAAAATATATTCACCAGTGCTTTAACTGTATATATAGAAGGAAAGAGGAAAATAAAAGCAATGGTGGCGGCTGACTTTGTTGAATTATTAAAGAAACCAAACATTTATGTACAACACAAGTGTAACTCTCACATAAAATGTACACATAATACTGGGCAATGTACACATCAAAATGTTTATACACTTACACTCAGTTGCACCATGTTAATTGCACAATTATCGGACCACAAAATGTACAAACAGACAAGAAATTATAGAAAGTGATCTCATCATTCTCCCGACATGAAAAGCGCCGGGATTGAATTGTGCTTGTGTAATGTCGTAAGCCTGTAATGGCATTGGCCCGCGGCAAAAGACGTCACACAAACAAATCTGAAAAACGAAACTATCCAAACAAGCTTCCGTCTCCCCATCGAGTCCGAGAGGTTGCGACACTAACGCGGGGAGGAGGGGGGCTTTTCTTCTCCCACGGCGGTTTCGAAATCTAGAGTAATCTACTCTCAAAGCCTCACCATTGACGGACACAAGAAATAATAAGGGAGTTGGAACACAGAATGGAAACTGTACCCCATGCTGTTAATAACGCTGGATAATGGACTGGGGTGCATGACTAATGGCCATATTTCAAGTCCGTTTCTCCACTGCTCCTGCCAGGGCATCAGGACAATTTTGTCCGCAGATACAGAGTCCAGCTGTTATAATCGTCAAATATTTATGTATTATTTCCTTCTTCTTTTTTTTCACGGATGCAAACAAACCAGAAATGTTTTTATTTTTCCAGAGAGTACTCAGCTTGGGTTTGATTAAGTACATGTAGTATAAATCAAAGTGGAACAATTTAATTTATCAGTCTAATTTTTTGAGGCACTGTTTAAATCTTTACCGTTTTTTATGTTGCGAGCGGATTAAAGGCATCGTACACGTTTGGTAATTACTCAAAATATATGTTAGCATAAAACCTGACTTGGTAAGGAGCAACAGAGAGCTGTTGATAGTATAAAACATTGTGAGAAACGACTCCCTCTGAAGTAACGTAGTTTTTGAGAAAGAGGTAATTTCTCACTAAAATAATAAAAACCTCTTGCAAGAAGATTTTATTATTCTATCTAAAAGCACACAAATTTGTATAACAAGGGTGTTTTTTCTTTCATCATTTTCTTGCAACTTCGATGACCAATTGAGCCCAAATTTTCACAGGCTCGTTATTTTATGCATATGTTGGGATACACCAAGTGAGAATACTGGTCTTGGACAATTACCAAACGTGTACGATGCCTTTAACTTGATATGAAGCTGGAGAATTTCTGTTGAAATATTTATTTGCACTGCTTTATGGATTACAAGAAAAAGGTTTTTGACAGTCAATAAATAATCGTTTCGTACAAATTGAACAAATAATTCTTTAACAAAATTGGTCGAATTTTCAGAAATTTGTTGTATCGACAAAAACATCAGCACCTGAACATGTGTTTCACAAATTTGATAAATGACATTACAAGGTGTCCAATGTTGAAAATATAAACCAATAGTCACAAAGGAAATTTAGAAAATGATGCTTTATAATAAAAAATTATTTTACTTTCATATATTTCATAATGTAGCTAAATTTTACTTTCCCAACAATATAACTTTCATAGCCATAAACTACATTAAACTAAAGTATTTGAAAAAACAGAATCGCGCAGTCGCACACTCAAAACTCAATTGAATGGTTGGGACCAATTGGTCCCGGAAGTTTAAGTGCGCACGAGACTTGCACAGTCTATTTGCAGTGCAGGAGAAATAAACACAACAGGAAGTACATGTAGGCCTATAAAAACATATCCCTATGAATTTAAAGTCCCTCCAAAATGTTGTTTACTCAAACGCTTCAATTTTACAGGGTTGTAAAACCTTAAAGGCATCGTACACGTTTGGTAATTGGAGCCTATTGCTTATTTCAAACCTTCATGTATATAATATACCATAAAACTAACCTGTGAAAATTTCATTTCATAAGGTGGTAGCATTTCTGAGATATTGCCCGAAATCTGGAGCGGTTATGTCCACTCAGGAAGAATAATCTGCATTGGAATACACACTCTGAGAAGCGTAACGCGTAACGCTTCTCAGATTCAAATGCTTTGGGGGATAAATTCCCCCAAATTTGCTTCTCAGATTGTGTATTCCAATTGCAGATTATATTCCTGGTTGGACAAAACTGCTCCAGATTTTCAGCAATATCTAAAAAACGCTAGCACCTTTTGAAATGAAATTTTCACAGGTTAGTTTTATGGTATATGGTTTGAAACAAACAGTGGGTTCCAATTACCAAACGTGTACAAATCCCTTTAACTGTGGTAGGTTGTGAGCGGCGCGCCGAAGTGAAAGAGTTAACAGTGGTCCGCTGGCCAAATTTCTAGTTAAAACACCTGAGGACCAGTCAAAACTCTCTCCAAGTGGTCCAGCTGCTTAGTTCAGTGTTGAAAAGCATCCCTAATGTATTTAATTATAGTGTCGTGATAAAAGCTGGCGGTCTATAGTGCAACAACAAGCTATCCTGCTGGCAAGTTAGTCACTGATAAAAGTTAAGGGCAATTCCTGGTTAGTAAGCAGTTTGTTAAAAGATGTTTAAAAATTCTGGTCCTTGGATAAAAGTAGACATTTTATGGAGTATAAAGACTGTCTACGCATGGTGTACATGTAGGCTCTCAAAGACTTTTCTGATTTTTTCCAAGGGCAAGAAAAAATCGGAAACCGGACTAAAGTAGGAAGAATATCGTGCCTGATAAATAAAAAATGTGTGAACTATAATTAAAAAACAAAATCAACTCTTCTAATTGAATGAACGTATCATTCCAAGAACCAAAGTGGTATCACCTCTTTAATTTGTTTATGCCTGGAATGAGTTCTTCACTCGGCAAACAAATCGGAAACCGGACTAAAGTAGGAAGAACATCATGCAATATAAGGAAGGATGTTGAGCAATAATTAAAAAAACAAAATCAACTTGTCTAAATGAACGAACGTATCCTTCCAAGAACCAAAGTGGTATCACCTCTTTAATTTGCTTATGGAATGAGTTCTTCACTCGGCGAACTCGTCGGAAACCAGACTAAAGTACATGTAGGAAGAGTATCATGCCTGATAAATAAAGATGTGAGCTATAATTAAAAAAACAAATTCAACTCGTCTAATTGAATGAACGTATCCTTCCAAGAACCAAAGTGGTATCATCTCTTTAATTTGTTTATGCCTGGAATGGGTTCTTCACTCGGCAAACAAATCGGAAACCAGACTAGTAAGAAGAATATCATGCCTGATAAATAAAGATGTGAGCTATAAATAAAAACAAAATCTACTTGTCTAATTGGAGTGTCGTGGCTGAGAGGATAAGAACGCCCAACTCAAGCTCTGGTGTTTCTGATCAGCAGAGTGTGGGTTCGAATCCCAGTCGTGACACTTGTGTCCTTAAGCAAGACACTTAACCACTTGCTTCGTCCTTTGGATGGGACGTTAAGCTGTAGGTCCCGTGTGTTGTGTAATGCACGTGAAAGAACCCAGTGCACTTATCGTAAAGAGAAGGGGTTCGCCCCGGTGTTCCTGGTTTGATCGGCAGCATATTGCGCCACAGCACCTTGTAAACCATTACATGGTACTATGTAAAGGAATAGGTCTCATACTTCAAAAATGTAGCCCCGCATACCTTGCGGGAAAAACTTACTGTTTGTCTGTTCAAGCGCCTTGAGTACCTTCTTGGTAGATACGTGTGCTATAAGACTACATTATTATTATTATTACTATTGAATGAACGAATCCTTCCAAGAACCAAAGTGGTATTATCTCTTTAATTTGTTTATGCCTAGAATGAATTCTTCGCTCTCCTCAAGACACATCCCCCCCTCCATGATGACCAATCAGTCTGATCAATTCCACACACTCTACACTTTCCAAGGACCCTCAGAGAATTCATTCAACTTGGGGAGGCAACAAAAAGAGAAAGCACACAGCGAGACACGTCAAGATCCATTTCTCCATCCAAGGAAATAATCAATACCTGACACTTTAAATCATTTGTTCATTGCATCTATTTGATTCCGAAATGTGACAGGATGTGAATTTACTGGTGAAATCTTACTGGAGAATTTTATGTCACTGCACATACATTGAACATGTGTAAGGATACCATCATTTTCATGTTCCCTGATGAACTCTTCTCTGCAAAACTGATTCATTTCATACCAAAATTGGTTCAGATTACATTGGGTTTTTTTAGAGCCTTGATTTTGCAACTTTTGACTTGATATTTCAGTTTGCAGCTAGACAAAAAATAGCTGTACTATAAAGGTGTTTTTGGTTGTTTTTTAATTTAAAAGCTAACTTGATTTTCCTTGTTGGAACTGGTACCGGAACATTCTGTGAAACTCTTCTGTCAGAAATTCTACAATTCCAAGACTGTGCTTCTGTTTTATCACTTGAAATGCAGGACAAAATTGAGGACAAAAGTTATCAGAAGAAATCTATTCCCATGAGAGAACTCATTTCTTTTTCAAACACTCTGGTTCAAACCCGCAGCGCAACTTGATCAAAGACTCTGTAATGTAGGTGGCGTTAATGGAGCGTAAAAGTGTTTGCGAAGACCACGCAAAATATTAACCTGGTCGCCAAGCATTACATACATTTTGAAGCGTCAGTGTGTATGCACAATGGTGCCAGTAAATATCCCGCCATTTGAAATTGACCTTGTTTTCCCTCAACATGGAAGGTCTCGGCAAAAAGCATTAAAGTGCATGGAAAAAAAAAACGGTGCCTGAAGTGGCAAGTGCGTAAATATTGAGCGTGTCTGCCGAACTTTTCCGGTGGGGGAATCCACAATGACTTCCCCACAGCATCTCTAACAAGAAATTCACTCTGTGATTTGTTTTCTCAAAAACCAGAGCTGAAAACATTTGTAAATATGGTTTTCTTTTGGGTGTTTCCTAAATACTAGTGTTGGTCTAATCAATAAGTCAATGGGTGATAAAACTAAAGACCTTACTCAACAAAATATAAATTGCCCACACAAACAAAAATGTTCAACTACGGATGTCTTACCTCCATCACTAGCATCTTAACGTCTCTGTTCTCTTTATAAAATACAAATCAAGGTTCTTGCATGGCAATCTGGAGCAAATTTTTTGCAAGTTTGGCCAAATCATGCTGATTTTAATACAAGGTCTTGTAGAATGTTTTTGTAACTTTATATTTATGTTTGGTTTTAAAAGCTCAACTGTGCAATCTGGAGCATTTTAAATCAGTGTTCTCCAACCTATAGAAAAGACGTGGCGCACCGCCACGCTTTCTGCGGCGCGCGCCACGCTTTTATAATTTTTTTGGTCTTTTTGGTGTTTTTTTTAGCACACTAGTAACACGGAATTACAAGGTAAGAAAAAGAAATGCGGTCGGGCTACCGGACACATACGTTTCCTCTAGTGGGTGCCTAAGATAAATTGGTACCAATAAATTAAATTAAATTGGTTTTTATTTCAAGTAAGTGTTTAGAAAACCAGTATTTTACTTTGTGTTCTTAAAAACTGTAAAAATATTTCCTCAAAAAAGTCTGAGGAAAGTGGCCAGGATTCACCTTAGAATGCACCACAGAGCATCTAGGATCAAAATTTTTCTCGGGGCCCTTGAGCGGGCCCCGGACCCCACGCCGTAGGGGCTTCGCGCTTCGCGCTCGCATTGTACGTACCTCCTCGCAGTTTTCACCACACCAAGCACCAACCTTTAATTTTCAAAGTTGGAGAACACTGTAAATGGATTTACTTTTTTTGTAAATTCGATCTAAAATTTATGAAGAAAAATAAGATAAAATTGAGTTTTGTTTTTGTTTTGGGGGTTTTGTTGTCGTTTGTTTATTGTTGTTGTTTTGTTTTGTTTTGGGGTTTTTTGTTTTATTTGTTTTTTTTATATTATTATTGTTATTATTATTATTATTATTTTTGTTGGGGGGGGGGGTGAAGGGTATTTGTTTGTAATATGCGTGCATCAGCCCCAATAAACTAGCTTGTGCATGGGAGGAACCCTTCAAATCACGTTCTAATGGCAAATTGAGACTGGAATGACCAAAAGAGGCTGGCCCTTATTATATATATGGTATCTGTGTATATTTAAGAACCAGCATTCATAGCAGCTACAGGAACAAGACCAAGATGGAGGCCATAGTGTTGTTAGCCAGAGGGGTGTCTGGGTGTCTTTTGGACACCCTGTTTTATCTGTCATTTGCATGTAAATGTATTGTAAGTGAACAATTTGGACACCCAGTTTTTGAATTTCCAGCATATTTTGACACCCTTTTACCAAATCCAGGCTGAAACCTTGATATTGGAGGCGAGATGTATTGTTCCTCCAACACACCTCTTTGAGGTCACTATAAGGTCACCTCTATAAGGTCACCTCTTCAAGGTCACATTAAGGTCACCTCTATAGAGGGAAAGCAGGGTTCTCCCCAGGTTTTTTCAAAACTGTGGGGCATTCTGGGCCAAAATTTTGGGATGTTTGGCCGAAGCACGCTGAATAGAAACAAGTTCCTCGGAATGTTTTCTACTTGGTGTTTTTCAAAGCCCTACTGTCAAAGCCCTACTGTGCAGTTTGGAGCATTCTTTATGGTTTTCTTTTCACGTTATTTTTCTTTCATGTTTTCATGTTTTGTTTTCGATACGCTAGCTTGTGCATGGGGAGAACCCTAGAAAGGAATATCTCTATTAAACAGGGAGATGGAGGCCAAGGGCAGAGAGCGCAGAGGCAATTGTATTCACTACTTCAGTGTCTTTCAAGACCTCAGGTGAATTTCTTTCCATTATGTATGTCTTGCAAGTGCAAAACATCATGACACAACTTTAAAGGCATGCATGGCAACTATCGGATTTTCCATCTCAAATCTAATTTTGAAATTAGATGGTACGGGCAGAGAAATTTGTTTCCATTAGATCTCATTCATCTTCCATAGTATTGTGCTTGAATCAAAAGTAAAAAAACTAACCATAATGATGTCTTTTTCTTGAAAACTACAGGATTAGAACGACTGCAAGTTTATGATCTTACAGTTGTACAGGATTTTATCTATTTTTTTTTAAATGAAAAGTCGCCCAACACAAGCCAAAGGGCCACTTACATGTACACGTAAAGGTAAAGGCTTCAACAACAAAACACAATTTAGAGAGAGAGAAGGTATTTGTTCACATTTCAGATTAAGATTCTGAGTAGAGTATTGTCCCAAGAACGCACCTCCGCACAATGCGCGTCTACCATTTCCGCCATATTGGTTGTCAATTCCTTTGGGGGTGTACCTTTTGACTCCCAAAATGGCTGACAGTGACAGGGTAGCAAGGGAAACATACAAAGTCAGGAATTTCATCATTGAGAGGGAAATAATTTTCATTTTGCAAAGGGCACTTTCATTAGAAAATCTTAAAGTCTATGGGAAATTGTTGAAGGGGCACCAAGGCCAAGACCAGGGGCAACGGAGGCCATGGCCTCCGTGGCCTCCATGTAATTCCCAGGCCTGCAATGTCAGTTGGCTAGCTGACAATGTCTTAAAAACCACTGACTTGAAAGAATCTCTTCCCAAATCCACCGTTATACCGTCCCTTTAAAGTCTCCGATGTAAATAATAAAATTGGATTATATTAATAGTCACAAAGTACAGGAAACCTAACGGAAGAGACTCACAGCAGTATACTGCTCATCATGTGCAGCGTCAGCAAAACAAAACAAACAAAAGAAACGCCAGAAAATATGATGCCCATCAGTTAAAAGTACTTACGCCTGCCGGCGACAAGTTCCCATCTTCTTTAAAGATACGGATAATTACGCACAGCATTAAAGCAATTTAGTACATTCTTCTGTCACTGTTCAATCAAATTCTTCACCAATGTGACATTTTCACCATGGTTTCCAAGACATAAAAGTTACTTCTTGTAAGGGCAAGGTATTTTTTCCTACTTAATAACCCTTAAAGACAAATGAAATCAATATTCTCTTACATGTCTTACCACTTGTTCAAATAAGTTAACTTAAATGCATGTTAAACTATTTTGATTCTGGTCTTGCTAAAAGAATTCTGGTCCGGTAAACATTTTTGAGCCACAAAAGCCCTGTGGTCTTCTGGATTTCCCCCCTAAAATTCAAGCCCAGAACGTCAGGGGCATGGGGGCAATTGCCTCTGTTTCCTCCACAAAGTATCAGGCCTGCTGCACATGTAAACTTGTGCAAGGTTTGCCCCCAAGTTTTGTATCTGCCCCAACAATCTAGACAGATAACATTTTCACAGCTCTTTGACTTTATCTTCAAGTACATGTAATAAACCACAAGGGCAAAAAGCTCCTTATGATGTCGTATACTCTAGTTGTGGTGTCAGATATCCGGGGTGTCATTTTCATTTTGTAACAACCTTTTTTATGCAGGTACCCATATTTATTATGTTTGCGGTTTGTTTTTTTATTGGATGTCAATATAAAATCTAAATAGTACAGGTAGATTTAAAACCATTTCTTGACATTTTTTGTTTTATTACAAACAATAATCTGTAATCCCTAATCAGCAAATGACAAATTAACTCACAAGATATCAGTGATCGGCTTAAAAACAAAATATTATAAATTATCATTTATCAAGCAAACCTTTTACAAGGTACAAAATGCAAACAACAAATTTAATAACATTAAAATGTTGTGTTGATTATATATATTTGTTAACCAAATCCTAAATTAAATACAAAAAGCCAACATTTTTCAAAGAGAAGTACAAAACGATATGCCAAAAACAACACAATAACATTTTTTTTGTTATTCGGAAAACCCCCAAAAAGTAAATGGAAGGGGGAAACTTTGCTAGGGGGCGAGTTTGCTAGGGGGAACCTTTGCTAGGGGCGGCTTTGCAGGGGGCAACTTTGCTAGGGGGCGACTTTGCTAGGGGGCAACTTTGCTAGGGGGCGAGATGACTTGTTTCGTTTCCTTTTAAATTATATGCTGTTGTCAGTTAGTAAACTCTGTATCCTACCACAAGCTTGATTGGGTAACCACCCTAATCTACTTAAAGTATTTAATCAGATTGGTTTCCTTTAATCTGGCTCACAGACTTCCCTTCTTTTGAGGAAATAAATACCATCAGGAAAACCTGTGCAACCTTGATTTATTTTAATGCATTTCAATTATTTATTTTGATGACTTTTTATTGGGTCTATATAATATACTGCCTAGTGTAATTTTTTGAGTTTCGTGTAAAGCGTGAAACCGTGAAATTGTTTTGGTAACATTTTACAATCTGCCAGGTATTCCATTTGGGGGTTTTTGTGGTCCTTGACTCCAGGACATTCTTCTGTTAGTAGAGGGTCTATCCTATAGACTTGTTAACAAGTCATTAAAGGGATTGTATACGTTTGGTAATTGGAGCCCACTGTTTGTTTCAATCCTATACACCGTGAAACTAACCTGTGAAAATTTCATTTCAAAAAGTGGTAGCGTTTTTGAGATATTGCCGAAAATCTGGAGCGGTTATGTCCACACAGGAAGAATAATCTGCAATTGGAATACACAATCTGAGAAACGTTACCGTCAGTTATTCAAATTTTGGGGGATAAAAAGTGATATCTTTTTCCATAACCGCAGTACTTCTCAGTGAAAAGTTTCTCAAAAATGCATTATACTATCCAAAGCTGCTTTACTTCTTACCAACAAGATTTTTATTGCCATTAATTATCAAAGTCATTACCAAACGTATACAGACCCTTTAATGTTTGTCTCGGTGATATAGTCAGGGAGCTTATGGCATGAAATTAAGTCCCGTGGGATTTTAATGATTAGAAGATCCCACCTATCTAGATACCTCCTTTATATCCTAAGGAACAAGAAAAAACATGTTGGCAAAATCAAAAGTGTGGCAGATGGCGGCCATCTTGGATTTCAAAATGGCCGCCATTTAAGTTATATTATCTCTATAACTTTGGCTATGAATGTGGTGAAAACCTGATTTTTGTGGCTAAACTTACATTTACCATGACAATAAAGTAGTCAAACATACAACTGAAGCGTTGCAGATGGCGGCCATCTTGGATTTCAAAATGGCCGCCATTTATGTTATATTTTTCCATAACTTTGGCTATGAATGTGGTAAAAACCCGTATTTTTGTGACTAAACTCACATTTACCATGACAATAAAGCAGTACAAAATACATTTAACATAATCAAAGTGTGTTATGCATGGTTTGTTGTGCATACTAATTTAAACATGGCCGCTATTGTGCCATATTTTAGCAGTTTATCCTTAAAACGGGGTTTTAAT
This sequence comes from Plazaster borealis, assembly GCA_021014325.1. Taxonomy (NCBI): domain Eukaryota; kingdom Metazoa; phylum Echinodermata; class Asteroidea; order Forcipulatida; family Labidiasteridae; genus Plazaster; species Plazaster borealis. The sequence goes on along the minus strand of CM037475.1, from coordinate 18,995,476 downwards.
GTGTCGACAAAACTTGCATTTACCACATACTTAGCTGACAAAATACCGGGACATGCTTTAAAACAACCGACAAGTGCCTTGTAGTTGCCTGGAAAAGGTACAGCCCACGAATAGACCACCTAACTTATCTAGCAAGTAATCAAGAAGAGGTAGATGCCAAAATCATCCTACATTCCATCGATGCTGCAGTAAATGGTGCTTCTTCTCTTGATATCTACTCACCGGACACAAACGTCATTGTACTTGCCATCAGACGAAACGCTTCATTCATAACGGGAGCTGATAACAAACATCGGGTTGTACCCCTTGGGCCGATCTACAGAGCACTTGGTTCTGAGAAAGCTGCTGCTCTACCAGAATTCCATGCTCTACCAGGGGCAGATGTTACTAGAAGATTTGCAGGGAAAGGGAAGACCACATTCTGGAATGTACATCAGGAACTAGAACTCAACGATAAGAGAGTATATACTCTCACTCTTCCAGGGGAATCAGCTGAACTACCTGAATCTGTATTTGCTGCAATAAAATCATCATCATCATCATCCTCCGGTGAGTACAGGCCTCGTAGAAGCTGTATGCTCCCAAGGAATTGTCGTACTGTGGGTGAAAGGTGCTGGCACGGGAAAACGTAATCACAAAAAGTGCAGAAAGTGGTGGTGCTGAGGTTGAGGTGCAAGTAAAAACGGCCGCATCCAATTCAGCGGAGGGACAGTGGCTTCAGCTGGCTCCTGAAGATTGTCAGGGATTGCGCCGATACGACTGAGGCAGTGGGAGAGTTACACAGATGACACCTGGGAAGAAGCTTTGTTGATAGGTTTGGATTCTACAATGCTGCTGACGGAACTGGAGATGGTGACCTCTGGTTGACTCACTATAGATGGAAGAAAATGAGGCGGACTGATTGGGATGGCGACCAGCTCATAAACAATTCTGTGAAGCATGGTAACTTTGCTATGTGTACGCCACTCATGAAGAGATTGCCATTGCAGGTCACTGAGCATCCGAATCACTCTATGCCGGGGTTGGTAATCGTCCTTCACAAATCTCGTTGCAGGTCTCTGCACCATATCAATTTTGAACACAAGATCTTATAGAGTGGGGTCCTAGACTGATGAGGCGTATTCAAGAGTGGGGCGTACGTCTTGTAGGATTGTTCCTTGATGGAGGGTGGACACTTCCTCAGGTCACGGCGAAGAAAGCCAAGTGTGCTTTTTACCTTCTTGCAGATGTTATTTATGTGCGATTTCCATTGGAGATTGCTTTGTGACGACAAGATATTTAGCTTTTACAACTGTGCCGACAATTATGCCATGGGTGAAATACTTGGCTTGATTGATATTCTTTCTCTTGTTGTTGATTCTAAAAACCTCGCTCTTATCTGGATTGATTGACGTTTAACATTTCTATTCCCATTATTGAAGGATGGAGAGGTCATCTTGGAGGATGGTGACATCTTCTTGAGATCTAATTGGCCTATACAGAAGGCAGTCGTCTGCAAATAGGTGTATTTCTTAGTGCAGGTCATTTATGAAGACTATAAATAATAGGGGACCAAGAACAGATCCTTGTGGAACCCCGGACGACACTTTAGACTGATTACTCTGCTTTCCCTCAGAAATTACTTACTGGGTGCGGCTTGACAAGAAGTCCCTGATCCAAGAAACGGGACTACCACGGATACCAACATGATGTAGCTTTAGAAGGAGTCGCTCATGGGGAACTCTATGGGAAACCTTGGAGAAATCCAGAAGGACGGTATCGATCTGTTCTTTGTCTCAAAGTATCCAGGCGATGTCGTCGATAGTTAGAAGTAGTTGTGAATTGCATGAGTGCTTCTTTTTAAATCCAAACTGGCGGTCAGGCAACAAGTGATGAGAGTCCAAGTGGTTAATAATCTGGCTGTAAAAGATGTGTTTCATGGTTTTACGTGCAATTGAGATAAGTAAAATGGGCCGAGAGTTTGCAGGTCTGTGATATTTGCCTTTCTTAAATATGGGTGTGACGTAGGCAGAAATGCATTCCTGAGGTACATGTATGTTCCCCTGTTGAAGAGAGGCTTGAAAGAGCAGAGTGAAGACTGGTGAGAGCTCTGCTGCACTTTCTTTCAATACGTATAGGCAGGCAAATTATCTGGACCACAGGCAGTGTGCGGCTTGATGTTGGAGAGGAGCTTCTCAACACCATCACATCCTGATCTCGAAGGAAGGCACACCAGGATGTGGACAACGACCAAGATCGGGAAGGTTGGTCGTGTCCTCACAAGTAAAAACTGAAATAAATTGGTCATTCAGCAAGTTCTTCTTGGTAAAACCTTCACTGTGAAGGATACTATTTTTAATCAATGGGGCAACTCTGAATTATCGCATACCCTGCTCTTTATAAGAGACCACAATTTTTTCGGATTCACATCTGTATCCTCGCAGATTGTGTTGTTTATGTAGTTGTGGTATGTTATTCGGCATTCCTTTTGTATGTTCTTTTATAGAAGCTTGTAGCAAGACCAATTACACTCTCTCCTGGATCTTCTTGCTTGCTTATATCTTTTGTCTGCAAGCCTTTATCTCTCTAATACTGACGACCTATCAAACATTGCTGATGAAAGATGGTGGCTGTTCAAGAAAAAGCAAGACCAATCAGAGTGTTTGCCCCCAACCTTAGCTGCACTGCGACAAGCCATCCTCAGAGCTCACTAGCAAGCTATAATCTGGAACAGTGACAACGTTGCAAACCCAAATTTTGCCAGAACCGCAGAATTATGGTTGGGAAGTGGTAGATGGTCACTACAAAACTATCTTGACCTCTCTGCCTCCAGCTCCGAAAGCATTTATTGATTTGGTGAAATGTTCTTGTAACTAAACATGATGTCCAACGAATCAATGCAAACGCAAGACAAATGGGTTGAACTGCACAGACGTGTGTGGTTGTTATGAGGATTTGGAGACTTTTGACCATTCAGCGTACTCAATTTGTACAGATGATGAAGTACAGTAAAGGGATGACGAAGATGCATCGTTTGAGATATTCAACCAGCTTTTGTTTCATATTCAGAAAGTACAGGCATTGATTCATCCATTAAACAGTATTCATAAGCTCATCCTCTATTACAAGGATATGCAGAGGTGTCTGAAGTCACGCCACTTGTTGCTCACCAATAACGCGCGAGATTGAGAAGATACACGAAGACTTAAACACCCCAGCTTAGTCAACTTGGATCACACCCCATCACTACTCCTCTGAAACCACAAATTTAAAGTAAGAAATTGTTCTCACAATAAGTAACAGTCAAACACTTCTATGCCTTTCCAAGCCATTGATACGTCAGTATGCCGAATTGCTAAATTTGTAAATATGCTGCTCATTGTATCTTAAACCCCGTTTTAAGGATAAACTACTAAAATATGGCACAATAGCGGCCATTTTTTAATCAGTATGTACAACAAACCATGCATAACACACTTTGATTATGTTAAATGTATTTTGTACTGCTTTATTGTCATGGTAAATGTGAGTTTAGTCACAAAAATCAGGTTTTTACCACATTCATAGCCAAAGTTATTGAAAAATATAACATAAATGGCGGCCATTTTGAAATCCAAGATGGCTGCCGTCTGCCACGTTCCAGTTGTATGTTTGAATGCTTCATTGTCATAGTAAATGTAAGTTTAGCCACAAAAATCAGGTTTTTACCACATTCATAGCCAAAGTTATAAAGATAATATAACTTAAATGGCGGCCATTTTGAAATCCAAGATGGCCGCCATCTGCCACACTTCCAATTTTGCCAACATGTTTTTTCTTGTTCCTTAGGATATAAAGAAGGTATCTAGATAGGTGGGATCTTCTAATCATTAAAATCCCACGGAAGTCCATAAGCTCCCTGACTAATAGTTGAGTCGCGGTGATACAGACCCTTTAATGTTTGTCTCGGTGATAGTTGAGTCGCGGTGATACGCTATACACTCAGGCCGCTGGCCCCCTTGTACTGCACACTTGACACTTGTCCTTTGTCAGTTAACAGCTTTTTATAAACGTTGACAATTTTATGACAAAATTTGCTCTGATCCGTGAACATTTTTATTGCATTGTTGTTCCCTAATCTGGTGTACATGTTGTATACAAAAAAAACCTATTTTGTTTATTGAACAAAACCATACAAACACTGGTACAGTATGTTTAATATAAAGGTTGACGATGCATGAAGTTTATGGGATTTTTATATTGTAGAAATTTAAACCAAGGTCAATGAAATAAAAAGAAATTGATACATGTATACTTTGTATGGTACATGATTACACTACTAGCACGGCAGTACTAAAAAGAACAGTTTATTTATTTCTTTATTTACGTCATCTTTAAATGAGGGTAAACTGCGATCAGCGCCCAGCTGTCCATGGAGGCCCTCAGTACAAATACTGTATTATTAAAAAACATATTACACCACTAAAATTGTTGGTTTGCAGAACTTTCTCATGATAATAATATAGTACTAGGCGCTTTTAAACATTGTATCTAAGGACTACCTCCTGTTCAGTCAGTGGGTCATTAGCATTTCTGAAACCATCTCAACTGAGTATGCAGCACCGGCAGCCAAAAGGTGCAAACAAGTTGCTCGCTAATAATTCACATAAACAATCTCTACCCTCACAGGTACCCATCAGTACTGGTACCCATTTATAGTGAATGATGAGAAGAAATCAATGCAAGTGTCAGGACCACGATTTGAACTCGCACTCTTATTTAAGACTCATTTCATTTCATTTATTCTGGTTGTGAAGCCAAGGACTCTCAGAAAAGTGAAACTTAATCAATGTACCAGCCAAGAACCCGATGGAGAGTTTAATGGAGAGAAGACAAGGATGTTTCAGTTTCAATTTCATGCGGGAGGAAAACACCAGAGAAATTCAGTCAGGTAGGGACTGAAAACCCAATCCACGTATAGTGCCCCCCCCCCCCCCCGGCGTGATTTGAACCGGGGTCCTAGAGATGGAAGGCGAGGAAAGATACGACTACGCCAACTACATGTAAGCTTGGGCGATACCACGATATTATCGAATATCGCGATACTAGTTCTGAAACGATTACGATATCGGGTAGATTTGTTTTGATCGTGATATCGGTAACTCGTGATATCGGTAAATCGCGATATCGTCTAAGTATCGCGATGCATTTCCTAACCAAGACAATCTTGTAACAAAAAATCTCCAAGTGGATACGATCTTGCAACAACAAAGAGCTGCAAGTCACAGACCGCAACCGCAAGATTCCCCAACAGATCCGACCCGACCGGGTTTCTTCGAAAAAACCAACATCAAAGCCTTATTAGCGATCAGGCGGTCTCACACACAGACTTACCGAAAAACTACGACATCGCGCTTCCGGGTGTTATCACGTGTTGTATCAACCTCGTCCCCATGGTTTACTTTATTTCCAACCATGTTTACAATAGTACCTCATACTGCTCGACACACCTTGGGGACGAGGTTGGTGATCTAATTAGTTATGCACACATATAGAACAGTCTGTCATGCGCAGTAGACACATTAAATGCATGTAAGTTATAGGCCCAGGTTTTCACCCCATAGGTTAGAGTAAAACCCGAAGAATTGCTCATTGGAGAAAAGTAGAGATTAAACGGCTGGCTCTTTTCTACAATTAAAACTTGCACGGTGAGTTTCGTGTATAAGATTGACGTCATACAAAATTAATCGCGATATTATCGAATATCGCGATATATTCTTGACGATACATCGTGGATGAAAAAGAGCGATAGCGCCCAAGCTTAACGCCAACCCGACCACCTGACCATTCAGCCATCAGAACTTGACAGGGGTTGTCCATAACTTTTTCAGTGACTAGCCAGCGGGACCATTTTAGTTTGTCATTTCACTCGTCCGCCCGCTTTTTCACATCAAAATATTTGTTTGATTGTTGTTGGTTTTTTTTAAAGAGTTTTACTCATTGGATTTCACTTCAATTAACTGGTTTTCAGTTCAACCCTTCCTTCAATCCATGCTTCAACACCCCATCCAGCTCTACCAGTGTAACCTGTGAAAAATGTCATCAAATTACGTGCAATCCAGGTTAAGTGAAAACAACAACAATCACTTTACGTTTTGACAAACAGGGATTGTGTGCGCGACTGCACATTCCTATCAGTATCAGGCTTATGATTGGAGCAATCAAAATAAGGATTGGCGATGATAGATGGGTCAGGGTTTTCCCCAGAATTTATCAAAACTGTGGGGCGTTCGTGACCCTATTTGTTTGGATGTTTGGCCGAAGCACGCTTCATTGAAACAAGGTCTTCAGAATGTTTTTTTACTTGGTGTCTATCTTGGTTTAAAAAGCCTGTGCAACCTGGAGCATTCTATATGGTTTTCTCTTGATGTTTTTTGTGAAATTATTTATAGCCCGATACGCTAGCTTGTGCATGGGGTTCTCCCTGGGGGTATTCAAGTGCTATTTTCTTGGCTTTGACCGTATTTCAAACAGAAATATTGATGCAAGAGTTGTACTGTTCTATAAATCAGTGAGTTTTCAGACTGAAAGTAAAATTTAAAAATAGATACTGATACTGTACTTCGTCTAAAAAAAACCATCAAGTCAGGGTTAAACAGTTGTGGTTTAAGAGCCATTTTTTGCTATGTCTTGGAAGGTTGTGAGTTCAATTCCCAGCTGTAACGCAGGTGCATTTTTCTGCGTACAAAACAAGAAATCTTGAAGACTAATTTCACTGACTATATATTGGCCATTAATTAATACATATAGGTCATCATGGTCATACTTCCGCCCCACATACCCAAGCCAGACAACCTCATTTGCTATTAACGGTCTCCCCTGCTAATGGTGTTAGCTTTTCTGTCGCCATAAGTGCTTGACAAGGGCACAACAGTCAGATCTAACTTTTAACCAATGCTTTATGTAGGAAAAATTCCTTCCTTCATGATACAAATGTGTACTGCAAAGTTCACCATAAAAACATGATTTTTCCAGTGATATTTGTTTCCATAATCTCAACCAATGTCTTCATTGAATTATACATGTATTGATTTTGTCTTGTTTCTAGGCATTATGCTACGCAACGTTAACAGGCTTACTGTACTTTTTACTTGCAATTTGACTCCCAAATGGCAAATGTGACATACAGCAGACGCGTGTGACATTTGTGCAAGGTGTCAATTGCAAGTTATATGTTTTTTTGAGTGTGTTGATGGCAGTAATATGACTATGTTCAGGGTTCTCCCAATGCACAAGCTAGCGTATCGGGCCGATACGTAAGAATTGCGCGCCGATACGTAAGAATTGCGTGCCGATACGCAAGAATTTCAGCCGATATGCAAACAAAAACGGTCGATTCGCATTACGGTAGTTTTACAAAAAACATGAAAAGAAAACCGTAGCCCTCTTAAATGATCCAAATTGCACAGTAGGGCTTTGAAAACCAAGAAAAACACCAAGTAGAAAACATTCTGAATCTGAGGACCCTGTTTCAATTCAGCGCGCTTCGCCAAACATCAACAATTTTGAAAAAACCTGGGGAGAACCCCGATGTTACGTATGAACATGATGCCATTTTGCAATATGTTCTTCCACCGAAAGCATAATTTTTTTTAATACGGACGTGTTCACCAGGACTAGCCACCGTGTTAGCCTTACTGTGGTCATCAGAGTGTACATGTAGATCCTGAAGGGATAACTAATATTCTGTAAAATTTGCATTTTTTCTTTTAGACCAGTTAGATAATATCCCTTTTAATGTGATGTAATTATACCATGCCTGGAATTACACAGCCATGGAGGCCATGGCCTCTGTTGCCCCTGGTCTTGGCCTTGGCGCCCCTTCCAAATTTTTCAATAGCTTAAAGATTTTCCAAAGAATGAAGTGCCCTTTGCAAAATGCCTAACTGCTTTTTTGAATCAACTTTGTTAGCCCACGTTAGTTTATCGTATGGGAGACACATGCGCCGCGGGACGAAATCCCCTACGACACAGGCACCGGCCAAGTTTTACTAAATGCTATAAAGCCGGCAAATCTTGTGGCGCCCTCTTTGACGCGTACTTTAAAGTAGCAGACATTAAATAACGTATTAAATTGCAGGGATTTTTAAACATTTTTGCATCTAGCTCAGTGGAATGCCTCCTGCTTACTAACCGACACGCTCAATATTTTAATCCCCGCTGCAGCCGTTTTGTTGGTACAGTAGTTTGGGGTTTGTTTGCAAGAATATTATTTTTTTTATTATTAACACTAACAACAGTTTACACCACCATTTAAATGGATTACTTTTTCTTTTTCTAATCTGTACTGTAGCTTCCGAGGATTTTTTTAAAGAGGGAAATAAACTCTGATACTCATAAATGGTCCAAGTTCTCAAAATCAATCACTGCACATGTTCAGTGCCGGCACTAAACTGCTCAATGATGATAAATACTAATTACTATTGAACGAAGTTAGGCACACAATCAGTTATGTCACCTAAGTGTAGTGCTAGTGGTTATTGTATTACACGTGTGCAACTGCAACAAATACTATCGACTATGTTACTTTTCCTTCCTCCATTTTAGTCCACGGTAATACTGACTGGGAGATGATACTGGGCCAAGTTCGCGCAAGGACCAATGGTTAACTAGTGGTTGTTTAGTGACATACGTAGGGCATGCGCACAGAAGTTGAAGTGCGAACGACTCTAGTCATGTCAACACGACCGGCGGCCCAACATACGTTATCATTTTCTGATAACTGGGGCCGATTTCACAAAGATCTAAGATTGATCGTAACTGCAAATCAATCGTAGTTGCTTAGTAAAGTGTGATGTCACAATACAAATCACTATGGCGATACTGAAAATTTGTCTTGCGATGAATTTTATTGCTTTGTGAAATCGGCTCCTGGTCCACTCTGCATTGTGCTATGAAAACGGCTATTGATTATTGATAACTAGCCATGCGACCATGCCCAGTAGGCTGGTTCCAAAAGTCGACTAGCGTATTCCAACTATCCTCGACTAGACAGAGTTCGGGCTAAAGTCGAACTATGGTCAACGATAGTCCTTGTGCGAACTTGGCCTAGTTTTGAGATATTTTTCCAGTGTAGTGGGTGCCAGGGTGGATGCTCCGATAGTGACACTGACAGTGACAGCGTTTATCACTAAAATATCAGCCTGTGTAGATGGTAGATCCATGTTGTTATAAATTTAGTGTTATCATCAATAAAATAAAAAAACATGGGCAGGAAACGGATATCCTCGATTCTGCTAGTGATATTTTTTTGGTGTATTTTTTATTTTTACATGGAGAGAGGAAGGAAGTTTCCGACATGATTTTAAACATGGAGGTAGGAATAGGATTCAACACATTACATTGGCATTTTTTACATGATTTTAACGTGAGGTTAGACTTAAAGGTATTGTACACTTTTGGTAACAGCTCAAAATCAGTGTCCACATTTTATGTGATTCAACATATGCATGAACAAACGAACCTGTGAAGAAAGTTTAAGCTCATTTTTTTCAAAATATCGCGCGTGATAAAAACTATTGTTTTTCTCATTTCTCAGAAACGATAGCATTTTAGGCAGAAATATTTTAAATTTAAGTAGGCAGTTTCAGTGAAATTTAATGCAGGTGATTTTTTCTCTGACAAGATGAGGTCTGATAAGGTGTTATCTTAGAAGTAAAAATCAATTTAAAATTTTGAGATCGGGTGTTTGCAGAGATAGAGATATTTTAATTTTAATGAGTGGGGGAAACGCAAAAAACCTGAGTTCAAGTTCAATTTTTTCTTTTTTTCTTTAATTCTTTAACGGTCAAGTTTAATACACAGCCTATGGCGAGGCACTATATGACGAGCGCCTCTACTGCTGGCTGGTTTTACAAACTGTATGTATGTGTATGATTTTATGAACGAAAAAAAATTTGTGAATCAAATCAAGGAAGAGACAACGTGGGGGAAATGAATATGGGAAAATATTAAAATATAAATTTTGTTTGCGTGTGTGTGTGTATGTGTGAATATACTTTAACAATTATGTCATAAAATATAATAAATAATGAAAATGAATAATAAAATAATTTTTTTGTTTATTTTTTTTTTTTTTTTTTTTAATTTTTTTAATTTAATTTAATAATTTAAATTAAAATAAGTAAAAGTTTACAGTCAAGCCCAAACCCAAGCCCATGAATTACAAAAAACTTGAAAAACTTTGAGGAATGTAGCATAAAACACAAAAAGTTTACAAAAAATTAATTGGTAAAATACAATCACAATTAAATTTTCGTTTTAGTTTTTACTTTTTTGCTTCTTCTTTAAAATAGATAATAAAATAGAGTTTCTTTTGACTCATTTGAGATGTTCTGTTATTATCAAGTTGTCCCTAACCCAGACTAAAAAACATAATTACAGCAGCCCCTGTCAAACTTATTGCAACACACGCCTCTTGTGGTGGAACGTTACGGAAACACGACATGTGTACGAGTTATTCGTGTGACGTATTTAGGACAACTTTGCAAGGAATTGAACAAAAACCTCTGGAGGGTAGAATACTTGATAATATTACCAAATTTTTCACAAGTAAAAGTTAAAAAATCAGCATTAACACTTACAATGTTGTTCCATTCCATGTTGATAATTATCTGAAATCTTGATTCAAATAATTCAAAAAACGGAAAACAAAGAAGGTTTTCGTTAAAAAAAAAATGCCTAGAATGATGATGTATGGTGAATTTTTGAATTTGCGATGATGATGTAATCGTCATCCACTGTGTAAACAAGTGCAAACTCATCGCAAAAAACGACCTTCTTCGGCTTTCTCGGCTCGAAGATTCAAGATTCAATCTGTCGCCCACGGGGTAAACATACGCTGCTCAACAATGAACAATGCAACACCAAAGCATAGTATCCGTTATTTGTTTTTTTTTTTTTTTTCTTTAATTCGAACTAAATTTAAGGAACCCTTTCAACCATTACTTACTTTAAATCATGTAAGTTATGTGTGAATCTGTGAACATTTGTGTTTTTCGATCTTACCAATAGTATACACTACAGGGCCTTTAATTAGACTCCCACCAGTCTTAGTCTACTCTTAGACAATAGAGACTTGTTGTATTTTATAATTTGTAATTTGTTGTTATAATAAGGACTCTATCCTTATTGGAAAATGAGTGCATCACAAAACTCAATTTCACCTTGGAGCCCCTATCCTATTATTAATTAAATCAACGGAAGAGAAATCACATGAACAGCTAGGAACAGAACAATGAATACCGGTGTTATATCACTTTCTGTGCATGTGTCGTACGTCTCACTCTCCTCTGCTCACAATGAATATTGATCATAAAACTGAACATGCTGAAACCATCTAAAACAAACCACACACGAACTTAACACTCACCTCTACTGTCGTACTCAAGCTTGGAGACGAAATATTTTGGCAGACAATCGGTCCAATATCCAGATAAAATACACGTAAATCACAGATTCATTCACATGAGAATAGAACAAGAACTCCCGCCAATGCACAATTCATGCAGCAATAACACTACTTCGTTTTGTGTGTCATACACACCAAACTCATCTCACACGCAATATACAACGCACGAGCTCCCAATCCAATGTACACACGTGCCTCATCAGTGAAATTCCATTGATAACAAAATCCACACCACACGTTCACACACGTACACTACTAGTACACAGCACATAGGACTTGCTTGGACTGATCTATATTACGATACAGGGGTGTCCGTTTATGAAATTGAGGGGGAGGAAATTGCAGTAAGAAAAGAATGAGAAGACAACAAAAACACGTAGATTTGCTAAATATGAGAAAAGGCTTCAAACAATATGAGAAAATTCGTAATTCGAGTGTTGAGACTTGGACTTGGGATTCAAATTCTAGCAGCTAATTAAACATTATATAAACTAATTTTGGCTAAATTTATTTTAATACTAAAATGCCAGATTCGAAGATCTATGCTAAAAAAGTTAGAAATCTGGACTTTTGGGATTGGAAATTTCCAAGAGTAAAATTTTGAATTTTATACGCTTTAATCTGATAATATCGATGTTTTTTAAATTAGTTTTCCATTTACATGCAGACAATGTGTTTGTTATTACACTAACGCCAGGTTGCCTTATAAAAATAGTAAAATTACATTAAAAAGGTGCTGAACGGAAACTTGGCCCCCCTAGAAAAAAATTGGTGCGCCTCTTGTGCCCCGCCCCCCTAAAATTTTACCCTAGTTACGGCGCTGCCCATTAAATCACCCATCTCCAGCTAGCTGAGCTAACTCCTCCCCACGACTAGCTGCCATCGAACTTTAGCACCATCTCCATAATAAACTGTAAAATTACCTTCAAAACATCTGAACATGAACTACTCTGTCAGTGTTCTTCACCACCGAAGTTGAAGATATTTTCACAGGTTTTATGCTTGAATGGAGTTTCTTGGAAACTAAAGGGTGGAAGTACGAAAAACAATGAACTTTCCCTGGAAGATGCAGCCGACAGCTGGGGGACGAGCGATATTGAGGGCGCCATTTTCAACTACCTCTCTGCAGTAGTCCTTTTTCCCGAAACTTTTCAGGTATCTGGAAAAAACAGCTGAAGAGAAAGTAACGATGACCAACCGTTCGTGCACTGCTATCTTCTGCAAGTAAACGTGGATTTTACATGGTTTTAGGTAATTACAATCGTGATTATTGTTTACTTTACTGTCTCTTGCTTGATGGAAAAGTGGAAAAGTTTTGTTATAAATAAAATAGAAAAGTCTAGTTTTAAAGACACTGGACAACTTTGGTAATTATCAAAGACCAGTCTTCTCACTTGGTGTATCTCAACAAATGCACAAAATAATAAACCTGTGAAAATTTTGAACTCAATTGGTCATCGAAGTTGCGAGATAATGATGGAAGAAAAAACACCCTTGTCACACGATGCGTTATTTCGAGACCTGACGCGTGAGGTCTCGAAATGAATTCAAATATTTTACTAAGAAATTACTTTTTTTTTCTCAAAAACGACGTGACTTCAGAGGGAGCCGTTTCTCACAATGTTTTATACTATCAACAGCTCTCCATTGATCGTTACCAAGTAAGTTTTTATGCTAACAATTATTTAGAGTAATTACCAATAGTGTCCAGTGCCTTTAAGCAAACTTATAAAGCAAAGTTATCTCTTTCCTAATAATAATATCAATATATATAACCGGGCGGGGGGGGGGGGTCGTCCTCCTGTGTCCACACATCATTTGGAATAGAAAAAACACCTTGTTATTTGAAGACGGACCTCTTGCTGTTTGATTTTTGCCATTATATTGCAGCTGTTCTGTAAGGCTTGTATTGAGGTTGTGAGGGAGCCCTCTATTGATAAAGCCAGTAAAAAAGTTGCACTACAGAGTGTAGAGCAAGGCAAACACTATTAATACCAACCATTCTTTTGGCAAATTATGTATTATGAAATAACTGTCAATGTTGGTTCAAGATGTGTTTGTTCAGAGAATTTCATCTTTGACTCGGGACCAGCTACAGACACTTCCCGTTGGTAGCTTGCGTGCTAAAGGTCTTTCTTGTCAGTTGGCCCACTTTCATTGAGCTGCTTTAGCAGAAATATCTGCTCAACAATTTTCTGCTTAGCAAAACTAAGCAGGATACCACTTCAATGATGGTATGTGTACAACACAATAAAACTTTATTGTCCCTGCTTGGGAAATTCCTTTGGCCTTTTTGCTCACATAAAAACAACATGGTATTTTGGCTGGTAATCTTATTCTGGTAGGCAACTTTGTTTGTGCTAGCTGTTTTTTGTGCTTAAGCAGCTCTATGAAATTGGGCCCTAGTCTTTTGCAAATAATCATAAAGATTAAACACAAAGGACCTTACAATAAAAGGCACCTGTTGAACAGTAGCAGGCAAATGCAATAAAGCTTTAAGTGTGTTTTTTATACTTCTGATTTTGTGCCCTTCCAACAAAATTTGCAACTGGCACTTCAGCCTCATAAAGAAAAGGAACAAAAGTATGTCATATGGCACTCATAAGATACTTGTGCAAAATGATATACAACATACAGGGATGAGAAATTTCAGACTTTTATCTGAAATCAGACTTTTTAAAAGTCTGCCTGGTAAACAAAAAATGCTGCATATTTCTCCACATTAAAGGCATCGTACACGTTTGGTAATTGTCAAAGACCAGTGTTCTCACTTGGTGTATCCCAACATATGCATAAAATAACAAGCCTGTGAAAATTTGGGCTCAATTGGTCATCGAAGTTGCAAGAAAATGATGAAAGAAAAAACGTTGTTGTACAAATTTGTGTGCTTTCAGATAGGAAAAAAAACTTCTTGCAAGAAGTTTGTATTATTTTAGTGAGAAATTACTTCTTTCTCAAAACTACGTTACTTCAGAGGGAGTCATTTCTCACAATGTTTTATACTATCAACAGCTCCCCGTTGCTCGTTACCAAGTCAGTTTTTATGCTAATATATATTTTGAGTAATTACCAAACGTGTACAGTGCCATTAAATGAGTCATGCTCTTTGATCTACTTCTCTGGCACTGAGGATACTGTTCCCAGAAGCTCCTTGGAATCTATAACTCCAGGGGCTATCAAAAGGTGGAAATTCCATCATTTCAATGTCCCTCCTAAGATCTGGATCCCAGTTTCAGACTTTTTTTGTTGGCAGTGACTGACACTCCTGAACATAATCAAATTGACGCAGCCATTTTAAAGGCACTGTACACGTTTGGTAATTACTCAAAATATATATTAGCATAAAAACTGACTTGGTAACGAGCAACGGAGAGCTGTTGATAGTATAAAACATTGTGAGAAACGACTCCCTCTGAAGTAACGTAGTTTTGAGAAAGGGAATTTCTCACTAAATTATTAAAAGACTTCTGGCCAGAAGCCTTTTTCAAGCATCTGAAAGCACACAAATAATTTTGTACAACAAGGGTGTTTTTTCTTTCATCATTTTCTTGCAACGTCGATGACCAATTGAGCCCATTATTATTTATATTATTATTACCATTATCTTGAAGTTGTTGAAATTACGGTCTCCTCTTGTTTAGATTTATGGTGCAGGTGACTAGAACATTTTATTAAGCAGTTCAGTCTCAAGTCAGTCTCAGTACCCAGTTAAGATTCAGAACGGCATGCAGACATCCTTCATTTGTTATTGTCGCATTATTGGCCTAAGAGGTTACGCCCAGTTCTTGGAAGGATCTTTGGTAAGTTGTTTTAATTGTTTTTATTGCATTGTGGCTCGTCGCCGCCATATCTACTCCACAGAGAGTTTGAATGTTTTGCATTGAAAGAACAGGAAGTTAACAAATATAAACGCTGACTAACCCAGCCAGTTTTACAAGCCCAAAATATTATGTCACACAGCCCGCACACATTCTCTAATGTCAAACGTCAAGGGGGAGGGATACAAAATATTCCATGACGTAGGTATGCAGCCTTATTATATATATAGACTCTATCATGGCTTGTCCATCTTTTTTTTCAGATTCCTTGCCTACCCTTTTGCAATGACAGTATAATTTGCTTAACGGTACCAGACCATTTTTTAGTCCAGCCTCAATTTGGTTTCACTGATCTTGATGGAGGAAAATTGAGGATTGTCTTGATTAACAGTCTAACGACTTTTGTCACACCGAGGCAATCTTTGTGTTTTAACACTACACACGAAGTGTGGACCGGAGAAGACCACATAATGTAGGGACTTGAAACACTATGTGGACTTCACACGTCCACACAGTGTTTTTACAGTGTTGAAGACTAGGATTTTCCTTAAGTGTATAGAACATAGGAATGTCGACAGAGTGACTGCAATCACAGAGCTGTGAGCTTATGGGAGTGCCATTGTGGGGTCTTTTGAACAATGGAACAATGGACCCCACAAGGGAATTCTTTGTTTAACCTGGACCCCACAAGGGAGTTCTTTTAGAAAAGGGAATAATAGAACAACAATAGCAGGACCCCACAAACCGGATCCATAAGGTTGTGTGTGTGTGCGTATGTGGGGGGGGGGGACACGACCCCATTAGCAGTTTTTTGTCTAATGCAAAATGTGGCCAACACATGCATTTCTATACTTTCAGCCATTCATTCAAATTGGGTTAAATTTAATATCAAGAATCACAGCCGTCAGTTGAATTGAGCATGGCTTACAATAAGAACAATTATTTAACTCCACAAATAATTTACTCTCACAAAAAAGCTCAAAGAATCCATGTATAACATTTGAATAGAAAACATGAGATGGTAGTAGTAGTAGTATTGTGAAAGGCTGTCACGTCATCATCAACGGATGCAGTTCAATGTTCACAGTGTTTGTTTGCATCCTGTTTCTTTTTCACTGGGAATTTTAAAAAAAATTTCCCTGGTTGACAGGATCATCAATGGAAATAACTTTTCCTGATTTCTTTGTATTTAAAAGGAAGTCACAAGATTAGTTTTCCACTTGTTTAAAAAGCATGTGGCCAACATTAGTAATTGTCAAAGACCAGTATCCACACTTTAGGCGACCCAATCATAGAAAACGTGTGAAAGTTTAAAGATATTATACAGGATTGGTAGAGCTGACAAAATAATCGCAGACAGTGTTCATGTTTTGTGTGATCAACCATACACATGAAATAACAAACCTGGGAAAAATTGGGCTTAATCCATTGTGCAAGTCATGAGAAAATAGTAAAAAAAACAGCCACAATTTCCAGCATGTAAACACATTGTCATAACAACCAAAATCAACTGCTGCATTTTTAAAGTTTTTCAGATACAGTTTTCTCAAATATGACTTCATTTCAGAGGAAAATATATCACAGAAAAAATGGTTTTAGTATGAACTTCATAATCAATAAGCTTTCAGACTAAAATTAAACAATGATATTTTTTTCCCCTACCAATCCTGTATAATACCGTTAAGATCAGTCAGTCATCGGAGTCAAAGGAAAAGAGTGAAGAAAAAAAACAAGTATATGTTTTCACAGTTTTCAAACAAAAGGTTTTGGACTAGCAAATCCAGAACTGATAATTTATCAGGGCTCAAATATTACACTGGACCACAGGCCTGAGGCCAGTAGTTTTGGTGTCGGGCCAATACAGTTTTGACTGGACAAGTCCGGTGGTCTTGTGTTTTTTAATTGAATATTGATGAAGAATAATAACTCACTGTGTAACATCTTAAAACAAAAAATAATGTGTTCAAATGTTGACTTTGAGTCTGATATAATACCTTTCAATTCTACTGAGTAGTGACAAACTAAAGCCTAACATACCCACAAAGACAAATAAAATCAATATTCTGTTACATTTCTTAGTTCTTGTTCAAGAACAGTTAAATTAAATGCATATTTAACTGGGTCAGGAATTTGTTTTTATTTTGATTCTGGTCTAGTAAAAACAACTCTGGTCCAGTAAACATTTTGAGCAACAAGCGCTGTGCTTGTGGATTTTTCCACCAAATTCAAGCCCTAATTATTTCTCAAAAAGTGTAGCATTTCAGGCAAAAAATATTTCAAGGGAAGTTTCCCCCATGACCATCCTTATACCATGTCAGTTATGTTCAAATCTGTGAACATTTCATATTTTCAATCAATGTAGTTTACATCCCGAAGTTTCTGGAAATCAGCAAATCAGCAAATCGTTTTCTAACTCCATAGTTTGTTATGTCCAGTAGACTTGTAAAAAATACCTGAATATTGTACAGAAAACTATTACAAGGGAGTAGACATAATTGAGACTGGTCTGGCTTGTTGACGAGAGTAGGGTAGCTCAGAGCTGGCTAACAGTGAGTCATCGCTTACACATTTTCATGGGGGCCTGACTTCCCTTGATTTTTTTTTTTTGGTCAGGGGGTCTAAATCTAAATATAGAATTTCAAATAGGACACACAACCTCACAAGATGGAGAGATTAAAACCACACTTAATTTGTGCTCCATTTAGAAAGCTGCGGTTTGCGCCAATTAAAAATGTTCTTATATAAAAATGGGGGTTGGGGTGGACTCTCTTTGAATGACAAAACCTTGAAACAGAAAACTATGAGTCACAACAGCTTTTGTTGAAAAAGATATCTGGACAATACAAATTTTACTAAGATTGTACCTTTGTTCCTCCCGATTTCTGGCCTCCTTTTTCAAAATTGAGACATTTTCTTCCTTCACTCCCTTGAATCACCTTCGTTAGATATCCGAGATTTATTTTCTCCTCTTAACTTTAAGGTCCTTTGGTGAGCGTGATGTACAAGAACTGAGTTGTTTGTGTAATGATGTTAAAAAAAGCTTAAACCGTGAGAGAAATCACCCAACTGTGGATCCTTTCTTCGGCTTCAACCAGCTGGAATGACACAAGGCTAATCCTATTCTAAGGTCTCATTTTGGTCTGAATAATCAAGGACCTTGCATTGAATTATCATTTTTAGAATAGAATGAAAAGTGAGACTGCCAACGATTCTTTTTAATTGTAAATGAAAGAACGGGATCGATTACATTTGAGAATGGGGATTTGGAATTTAGGCATTTTATGGGAATCAGTAGTCTTTCCTTTGGAACTGTTGCGGATTTGTCTTAGGGCTTAAAAATCTAAGTTGTGCATTGAGATAATCATTCTGTTGGTCTCTTGTTCTTTATTTAAAGGCACTAAACACGTTTGGTAATTGTCAAAGACCAGTGTTCTCACTTGGTGTATCCCAACATATGCATAAAATAACATGCCTGTGAAAATTTGGGCTCAATTGGTCATCGAAGTTGCAAGAAAATGTTGAAAGAAAAGACACCCTTGTTGTACAAATTTGTGTGCTTTCAGATAGGAATAAAAGGCTTCTTGCAAGAAGTAAGAAGTTTTTTATTATTTTAGTGAGAAATTACCTCTTTCTCAAAAACTACGTTACTTCAGAGGGAGTCGTTTCTCACAATGTTTTATACTATCAACAGCTCTCCGTTGCTCATTACCAAGTCAGTTTTTATGTTAATATATATTTTGAGTAATTACCAAACGTGTACAGTGCCTTTAAGCTACAGTGAAAATGTCTGACCAACGGCCATTCTTGGTTTATGACCACAAAAACGTGTTCTTAATTGTCAGTTTTAAAAGAGGGATACCAAAAAGATTTGAGCCTTGAGTCACGAGGCATCACTAGTTTGACTCACCTCAGGCCCTTCAAATAAATCTGTCCATCGGTTAGCGAGAGGGACCAGACTCGTGGAGGATGTGACCTCGATTATAAACTTCTGGTGGCCTTTTTGGAGGCCAGAGTAGAGGAGGGAAAAAATTAAGTCATGACTAATGACTTAGTACCCTAGCATCTATACAAGGCTGGCCCCCTGGTGAAGGCAGCAGGCAGGCCCTGGGAAAATGGACTGGGAGAAATAAATTTGGATAATATTCTCAAAGCATGGTACCGGGTTGACAAGCATTAAAAGTCATCTCTAAGACATCGATTTATTTATAAAGATTTGCGAATATTTGCAGAATTGAGGGTATCAGTGGTCCAGTGGTCAGACTTGCAGGACTTGCAATCACAAGGTTGTGGGTTCGAATCCTACCAAGCTAACCCCCTGATTGCACAATGACGAGAATAAGTATTGTCGTCTAGTTACTGAATCACAGTTTGTTGATTTGTGCAATTCATAATCATAAGACGTTAAACCAATGTTTGTATGAGAGAGATTGGCTGTGGCCAGCTTATCCCCTAGTGGGAGTTTGACGAGTTCCCTTGACGGGAAGATCACTAAACAAACAAACAAACAAACAAGTTTGGTTTAAGATAAGAGCTCTTAATTTCCAGATATCGGCTGTTATCCAGTGAAGCCAGTAGATCAACAGAGGGAACACCAAATATACTTATCAGACCCACAAACCACAATCCCACTCACGGATATGTAATCCTTACAGTGTTATAGCCACCTCGATGGTTACCGTGTGTTATTTAGAACACACAAGTTGGAATTCTGAATTCTCTGGCCAACCTAATGCTGTTGATCCATCCCAACTTTAGAATCATACCAACTAACTTGTTACAGTTGAGATGGCTAGACTATAGCTGGGATAGCCTGGTATGATAGCGACAGTGAGATAGTGATAGAGACAGTAAGAAAGTGATAGAGACAACCACGATCAGATGGCCTCTAATTCTTGCCCCTCTCAAAGTTCTCTCAGCTTACAACCGAGCTTCTAAGGGGTTTTTTCTTCTCGTTTCCTATTCATCCTGTTATTGGCGCTAATTGTGCTGTTGGATGTGTAATCAAATAAAAATAAAAATTTAAAAAAATACATGTTACTTATCGTGGCAAAACTTGAGAAGAATCAACACGTACTTGCAACTGAATTTACCCTTGCCACCTGCCAGCCGTTTAGTGTTTGCGACCATCCCGTGCAATGAATAACAGCCACTAGCTAGTTTGCTACTTGGTGACAGGTCTCTTTGATCTCAGCACAATAAAGTTGGGCTGTCCCAACTGTTCAACACTCAAGTTGGGACCGGTCCCAACTATAGTTGGGATGATTCTTAAGTTGGCATGGAACATTGTCACCTGGCATTATACAGCCTGGGAAGTAGACATCAGAAATCAGAAGTCTACTTTCCTTCAGGTTGAATCCTGCTTGGTATTATACTATTACTTGAGTACAATTATTTAAAATGGCCCAGACATTCTGTGTGGTTTCTGCAAGTTGTAAAGTTTCAATCTGTTCACCAGGACCATGTTTTTAATCACCTTTTTTTCACCAAGGCAACTCAACTCAATGCATGCAATGGAGTCATGCCAAAACAAACCAACAATCATACTGTATCACAACATTCCCTGAAAGTCGGTCAAAGTTCAACCATTTTAAACTGATATGGCAACCTTGGAAAATGTTATCCTAACCACTTGAGGTCTGGATAACGGCTCTGGAGGGCTGAGCAAAGTCCAGCTCATTAAAGCTGAGCCTTGTATGCCAGCGGTTCAAACTCTGACCCACTAGTTGCCCATTTTACAGCAGTAGCCAAATTCTTAGGGGAATGTGCCAACTTGCAAAACTTCAGAAGGACTTGGAAAATTGAGCAAGCGCAAGTTTGGGATTTATTCTGGGACCTACACGTATAAAGGACAGTTTGAGTCGATTTCTGTGAACTTGTGGTTGATGCTGATGCTGATAGTTGTGAAGAAAGTTTAGGGGTGGAGATTGTGGGGGGTAACACTGGTTCCTAGTAATTAACAAGAGGGAAACTGTTTGCCGTTAAATTGCAAAGACATTTTGAACACATAAGTCCCACACTCGGCTTCATTATATTAAAATCATTTGAAAAATGAGTGGAATTGTTCAAGTTTCGTAAAAGCAATAGGCTAATTACCAAAGGATTACATCATGTACAACTTAATTTCTTGTGTTTTTTTTGCTTAGTAAAAACAAAAATGTCCCAAGAATGTTTCTACAACTCTATAAATCTGGGTTCTGGTACTAAAAGAGATAACACTGAAATGAAAATTAGGGAAAACATTTGGTTGTTGGGAGGTAAAGAGAAAAGGGGCAATGGGTTGAATTCGTTTAGCCCTTTTTTCAGTCAGGAAACAAAACTCATTGGATACTGGGTGCTTCTGGTTTATTAAGGTTCTTAATATTTTACATAAATACTAGCAAGAGTCAACCACCAGTGGTTAACAAATAGTAAGAAGACATTACTAAATAAAGGAAATGAATAGAAGAAATTATAAACTTAAAAATGTGCACATATCACTATACCAGGGCTGTCCTGTGTCCAAAGCTTTAAAAGATTTCCAGAGTACAAAATAGAGGATAGACAAGGAGGATGGGCCAGATACTTTACTCAGTTTTTAAGTGGTTTTTGAAGCTTTGCCTGGTGTGGATCATAAGAAAAACTATAGTAGCAAACTTGTGGGTACAACCATGTATAAAACTCTATTGGAGAAGTGTTGGAAAGAACCTTCTCAGAACCAACACTCTCCCAGGAGATTTGTATACATGGTTGTATACTTGCAATTTTACCACTATAGTTTAACACTTTAAGGGGCACCGAGGCAATTGCCACAGTTGCCTCCATGATGTATCAAACCCATGCAGGGGCGGATCTAGGAGTTTTACCAGGGAGGGGTAACAAAAAATATATAAAAAAAACACATTAAAAAGTTTTTGATTGTTTCCTCATGGGAAATCATTGGGCAGCTTTGGACAGCCCCACACAGTGCTCCAAGTACTTATACAATACACAAGAAAAGGAAAAAATCCATAGATAATACACCAGTAATCCATAAATAATGAACATAAAAATAAGTTGAAGAATGTGATACTTGAAAGAACTTTTAGTTGTATGTAAAACTGATGTGAAGATGACATCACCCACCCTTGAGAGAACAATCTGTCCGAGTTGTTTTTGGAGACAAGTGTATAAATGCTAGTTCAAATTGAGTATCACGGAGAGTACTCTTTCTTGAGTAAAAATGAGAAAGTAACTTAGACATTTCCATAAAATAAGTGCTTTAAAACCTTAATGTGAAAGTACAATTTGGTTTTAGATTCTTTGCTACATTCATTGCAGATGAAGAAAGTTAATTAGTTTGTTGAAAAAAAAAATATATATATATATTTCTCTAAAACTCTATGAGAATATCAGGTGCTCATTCAAGGTGCCACCCCCACGGAAAATCCAGATACTTGTAGTGCTCTAAAAAAAGGAAAAACATGGCCCCTGCCCCCCCCCCCAAGTGAAAAAATCCTGGCTACACCACTGATCAGAGTCTAAGGAAAATCCACCAAACTGGCCTCTCATTCCCCGGGCACACTCAGTGGTTTAGTGGTTAAAGACATCTGTTCTTGAATGCGTGGGTCATAGGTTCAAATCCCACCTGAGTACTATGCGTGTGAAAGCACTGAGTACACAATAGCTCCCTTATCACACATCGGTGTGAAGGTAAAACCAAAATATAATAAAGTTTATATTACACAAAGTACCCCTAAAGGGATTGTATGCGTTTGGTAATTGGAACCCAGTGTTTGTTTCAATCCTATATAGTTGTAGATATATACCATAAAACTAACCTGTGAAAATTTCATTGCAAAATGTGGTAGCGTTTTTGAGATACTGCAGAAAATCTGGAGGGGTTATAGAAACGTATCTGACCGTAACGTTTCTCAGATTCAAATTTTGAGGGATAAAAACTGATATTATTTTCCATCACCACATTACTTTGAAGTGAAATTATTCTCAAAATGCTTTATACTTTCGAAAGCTGCTGTACTTCTAACCAAGTAGGTTTTTATTGCCATTAATTTTAAGAGTGATTACCAAACGTATACAGACCCTTTAACAGGTTCACTTTCAACAACAACTTTAAATTTTTCAATTTTTTGAGGTAATAAATAGCAACTTTTTTTGAAGTTGTTTTCAAAAATGTTAAAATCATGCTGTTGTTCTCCATAAAATATTGCTGGAGGAACAAAGTAAGAAATTGGTGCACTTTTAAAAATATTTGTTAACAGTCTTTTGATTTATATCTTTTGGTTAGCAAAACATTATTTGCCACATTTTGTACTCCAACTATTATTGCATCATAATATCGAAGTGAAATACGAACACCGTTTATTGACAATGTATGCTTTGTTATTGGGAAAGCTGACAAAAAAGAGTATATTTGTGGTTCGAGTGGTAAAAATTTAAGTATGGGGATAGATTTTTATACATTGTTGTTCAAACCCGGCTGAAAAGAGGAGGGGATAGATTTTTTATCCTTTGTTACTCAAACCAAGCTAAAAAGAGGAGGGGATATATTTTTTATCCTTTGTTACTCAAACCAAGCTAAAAAGAGGAGGGGATATATTTTTTATCCTTTGTTACTCAAACCAAGCTAAAAAGAGGAGGGGATATATTTTTTATTCCTTGTTCCTCAAACCTAACCGCAAAGAGGAAGGGATAGATTTTTTTATCCTTTGTTCCTAAAAATGAATTGTCTTGTAAAATGTTGTTTGTGTTTATATAAACACGACAAAATGTGCATTATATTGCTAACAAATTTGTTGCAATTTTTTTCACAATTTTGGAGAGAAAATGGTAAACGACAAATTTGTTGCTTTAAAATCCTGTTTTGATAGCAATTTTGTTAGACTATAATGACAATTTCAAGCTGTAAATAAAAAAAATAACCCCCCAAATGAAAAAATGCAGTTAAAAATTAACCTGTTACTTCTTTTAAGATTAGGTAAAATAAATTGAATTACCAATATCTACCACAGGCCTGATACTTCACGGAGGCAACATAGGCAATTTCCTCCATTCCCTGGTCATTGCCTTGGTGCCCTTTGAAATGTTCAAGTACAAATTGAACATTCCCCTCAGATATAGAGATGCCCTTTACTAAGGAGAAATTTCCTTGCCCTACACCAATGAAGTATCAGGCCTGATCCTCAAACACGTCCAAAACCATAGATTCTACCCTTAATACCCTGTTTATGATATTTCCAGATGAAATCTTGCTCTTTTCTCAGAGGAAATTGTATAGAATTGTTGTAACTCATAAAAAATATTAACATGATTTAGTTTTGCGCTACACTAATGTACACTCATCAGGGATCAATTTCATGGCTCTGCTTACTGCGGAATTTTGGGCTTACGGTGCCCTGTTAAGCGCATAGTTCTATGGGCCGTAAGCGCAGAATTCTGCGGTAAGCAGAGCTGTGAAATTGGACCCTGAACTGAAGAGCACCAAGTATATTTCAAAACAAACAGATCAGGGCCCAATTACATAGAGCTGCTTAAGCACAAAAACTAGCTAAGCACATCAAAATTATGCTTACCAGAATAAGGTTACCAGCTAAAATACCATTTAACATGTAAAAAATGTAACTGGTATCCTGCTGAGTTGTCCTTAGCAGATAAATGTTCAGCAATATTTTTTGCTTAAGCAGCGCTGCTTAAGCACAAAAACTAGCTAAGCACAACATAATTATGCTTACCAGTTACCAGTTACCAGCCAAAATACCATGTCACATGTACAATTTGTGACTGGTATCCTGCTCATTTCTGCTAAGCAGAAAGTTGGTAAGCAATATTTTCTGCTTAAGCAGCTCTATGAAATTGGGCCCCTGGGTTTATGGTAAAACTGAATCATTTAATAACTGTTATCCTCAACGTAATAATCCCAATTCAGTTGAAACATAAGAAGAAGTATACCTTTGAGCCTATTTGTCGTGCAATGCCATACAATGTTTACAGGGCTCGAATTTGGTGAAAAAAATCCACAAGACTGCAGGGAATTTAACTTAAAATTTGTACTGAACCAGAAATGTTTTCACAGAATCTTAGTGAGAGAACTTCATAATCAGTAAGCTTTCAGAGTAAAATTAAAGTGATTTTTGTTATCGTTATCAATCCTGTATAATACCTTTACAGGAGACTGCTGCCAAGGAGCTCAAACTTCATTCCACCTTTGTACTTTTAAAATGCGTTTGTGTATTTATTAATCTATAATCATGGCTGAACTAGAGATTGTGCAGGAACTTACTCATCCCGCTGGTATGATGATCAGTAATGTTACATAAAATGAAATAATCATTGCCGTTGTTAAATTATTAACCTTTCCAAGGTCTGATAATTTATTTATATGGGAGAGGGGTTGGTTTTTCCATGGTTAAAGGGCCCCCCCCCTCCTTATCAGGGAAATGTTGATTCCAAGTGGAACAATTTAAGAAGTCACCAAAACAATGACTAAGTGGCGTGTAATGGCCGAGCGGTTTAGTACAATGGACTCAAGTTCTGAAGTCATCAGAATGTGGGTTCGAATCCCGGTCATGTCTTTGAGCGAGACACTAAACTATAATTGCTTCTCTTCACCCAGTGATAAATGGGTACCCGTGAGGGCACAGATGGTTCTTGTGATTGATTTAGCTTGGTGCGCTACTATAGTTGGCAGCACAGGATGTATACTCCCAAGGGGGCAAGATTTTAACCAGGATTTGGTAAAAGGGTGTCAAAATTTGCTGGAAATTTAAAAACTGGGTGTCCAAATTTTTCACTTACAAAACATTGTAAATGACAAAAAGATAAAAGAGGGTGTCCAAATTTAAAACAGGGTGACGTCCAATAGACACCAAGACACCCCTCTGGCTAACACTATGCAAGGGAGTTGAAATAAATGGCCCATTGACTAGGGGTAATAATATGTTTTTGTGAAGCGTAATGATCACTTCTTTAGAATTGTTTTGAGAGCCTTCAAGGAGGCGATTCATAGCCTCATTTACTTCCATGAATTAAAGACAAGGACCTCAAAAGTCTAAAACTATTTTGGTGGGGAAAAAATGAGCGACAAAGGTTTCCTTTCTTTTTAAAACTAAGTTATTGCATTGATGTTAGCATTGCATTAAAAGTTCACATTGGACAGCATCGTTTCTATAATCAAAAAATACTCCTGAATACAATAATACTTAAATTTCAAAACAATGTACAACTTTTGTGGAAAAACGTGTCTTTAATTTAAAAGTTTATCTTGTAGAAAAATTATGAAAGCAATTTTGTTTTGCACAATTTATAAATTTGTTTTCATTGCATTTTACATACACTTTTCAAGGCACAAATGGAAACTTTTTTATTATTATGGATTAACAATTTTTTCATGCTTTGGGAACCCTCTGTAAAAAATCCATCCATGCACATGCATCCTGTAGTTTATTCTACCCTTCTGACAGATAAAGTTTGAAAAATTTACACAAAACCATTGAATGTGAACCCGCCCTTCACTTTAAAGCACATAAAGATATTTATCAGTAAAATTGGTTTAAACAAAAAATAAAACAACAACAACACAGAAGCACAACAGTTAGATGACATGGGAAAGGCAATTGCTGTGAGACCTGTAATACTGGGCACTTTGCTTTATAAGAATAAAATAAAACATTTACCAAGGTAATCAGACGTCAGATTCTTTGGACTCCCATTTTTTTAGCTCTGTACCGTTGGGTGTAGAAGGCGGCGTCTCTGTCCCCACAATAGTTGCAATGCCATTATACTCGGGCGGTTCATCTTTTTTGTGACTGTCCTCCTCATATTTTTCCTCAACTTTGTCGGAAAATCTCAACTTCCTTGTGTCTAAGCCGGAGATATCCGGTGCGGAGAAATTCCGGCGGTTCCTAAGTTTCCCATTTGCCAGTGTCGACTTCAAGGATTGTCCCGTCTTCTTTTTAATGTCGAGTTCCTGGGCGCTACAGCGTGGGGTGTCAGCAACGGGATAGGTGACGTTGAAATGGGAGTAGTCAATGCTTAGATTGTCATCGGTTTCAGCCATGGATACGATGTGGCTGCTGAAGCGGTGTCCCCACTTGATCTCCGATGGAAGATACGAGGTCCTTGCCTGACAGAGAAGTCCAGTCTGTTCCACAACACCCTCGAGGTACACCACGATCTCGAATGAGTTCTCCAATAGATCGACGTACGAGTATTTGTACATTGGGCTTTTCTCGTCGATGACGTGGCAGATGATGAGTGGCCAGACGAGGAGGAGTTGATCCTCGCCGGCTAATCCCCCGACGTCCATATGGTGGCTGTACAACGGGATACACTCCTCTTCCTCCGTGATCATTGGTCGGATCAACTGTGCCTTAATTTTAGCGTCGAACAGATGAGAGGAACGAAGGTCACCGATCCGAAACATGAAACACATTTTACCGTTCCGTTCTGCGATCACGGCATCGCGGCTAAACTTGAGGGTAGCTGCACGCTTTTTAGGACGGGCAATTTTGGCGAAGACGCACCCAATCAGGATGGCATCGACCAATGCGCTAAATACTGATTGGATAACGACCACGGTGACACCAATCCAGCACTCCTCGGTCACAGACCGGAAACCGTACCCAATAGTGGTCTGTGTCTCCAGTGAGAACAGGAACGCCCCAACATAGTTTTCAACATTGTACACGCACGGCTCAAAGTTGGTATCGTTACGGCTGAGGTAGCCCAGGTCATTATGCCACCAGGCAAGACCGTACCAAATGCCACTGAAAGCCGCCCAGCCTCCAAGGTATGCGACGCTGAAGAACAGCAGCATCAGCCGCCATCTCAAATCAATCAGCGTAGTAAATATGTCGGCAAGAAAGTGTAACTTATAGATGGCTTTAGTGTTATGGGTGACGTTGCACGCGCCATCTTTCTTAACCAGCCTCTTGAGTTTCATTTTCCTTCTCATGTGGGCCTGGTAGACAATTTTCTGTACGGACCTGCTTCGCGCCAGCTTTCGAGAATTGACGCCGTTTTTGGTCACGTCGCTGAAGCTCTCTGACCAGGGCAGTGATGGGACTGTGTGCTGACTATCCTCCATGTCCTCTGACACCGAACAGCTAAGACAACGTTTGATTTGCCCGTGCCCCGGCTGACGGGAAAAACGTATCACCTCACACTCCCGACACTTTTTCTCTTCTGACGATATCATTGTGCCGATTCTCCAGCACCAGTTCAAAGGGTTCAGTTTTCTGTGACCTACAAGATTTTGTAAAAAGATTACACCATCAATTAAAAACTAACTACAAAGTTCAGTACCGGCACCATAGCCAGATGCAGTTGACAAGTGGTTTTTCACATACACATAGAGATAAAGGCTAGCTAGCAAACGGTGATGGCTGGTGCCAGAGTCAAACTAGTCCATAGAATGACGTCAACCCTGACTTTATAAGCAGAAAGAATTCACCACCAACAGGTTGTTGTCTGAGTGACAGAGTCCAAAGATGAGGGGGGGGATGTTTTAAAACCTTAACTGATAACAATGACAAGGATAAACAACATTGAGGCAAATACTGCTGTTTGATGTCCCTGCAACCCCATGCATCAAAATTTCTTTGTATAGCGTGACACCTTAATCATTGGATCAAGCGTGAACATGTGGTCAGTTTGCACAAGTCATATTATTACTGACATTTAAGCTGCTACTTTAACTTGGGAGTTGTACCAACTTTTCCACAGTCTTGTTTTTGTATTTTTTCTTAGGAGGCGGGGGGGGGGGGGTTTACTTTTCAGTGACAGTGTGTAGCCCGAGAATTAAACCGACTTTCTGCAAGTCATCGGATCTAGACAACAAAAAAAATTGGAAAGAACTTTGATTAGTCTAGTGATTAGGTTTGCACATCGTAAACACTTTGTTGTGGTAGCGACAAATTTTCAGCTTGAAGCGCGGGGGTAGTAGACCAACTATCATCAGACTCAGGAAACATTGGAAATAATTTTTGTTTAATGATTTGTCATTTAGGAGCACACAAGTGGTTAACAACTTCTCTGCATGTAGCCGTGGAGTACCACTTGATATTTCAAAGCTATCAGATTTTGGACTAAGAATAAGTTTCAGTGGTATTTTTTATGTGTCAAATGTTTACTTCAATGTGAAAACAAGTGGTTAGCTTAACATAAATTTTCTGCACTTTATCATCATAATTTCAGGGCTTATAATTTCTGGAAATTAAGTATAGATAGATTTGATCGCCATTGGCTCTTAAAGGCAAAGTACACCTTTGGTTTTTTGAACCGTTCGATTGTTTTAAAGGCATTGAACACATTTGGTAATTGTCAAAGACCAGTGTTCTCACTTGGTCCATTGGTGTATCCCAACATATGCATAAAATAACAAGCCTGTGAAAATTTGGGCTCAATTGGTCATCGAAGTTGCAAGAAAATGATGAAAGAAAAAACACCCTTGCACAAATTTGTGTGCTTTACAGATAGGAATTAAGGCTTCTTGCAAGAAGTTTTTTATTATTTTAGTGAGAAATTACCTCTTTCTCAAAACTACGTTACTTCAGAGGGAGTCGTTTCTCACAATGTTTTATACTATCAACAGCTCTCTGTTGCTCGTTACCAAGTCAGTTTTTATGCTAATATATATTTTGAGTAATTACCAAACGTGTACAGTCCCTTTAATCCTATCTTAATGTAGACATATAAAATTTTATTTCAAAAGGTGGTAGCGTTTTTGAGATATCGCCGAATATCTGGAGCGGTTATGTCCATGCAGGAAGAATAATCTGTAACTGGAATACACAATCTGAGAAACGTTTCATGCAGAACAATCTCAGATTGAAATGTTTTTAAATCCCTCTCTCTAAAACCACATTCCTTATAGAAGGGAATCGTTTCTCAAAATGTGATACATTATCATCACCTGCAGTGTTTCTTAAAAAATAAGTTTTTATGGCAATTCATTTTTTGAGTATTTACCAAAGGTATACCCTCCCTTTATTATAGGTAAAGTTCCAATGGTTTTCTTTGGTGTGTGGGAATTTCATGTGAGTGCATACAATATTTGCAATTTAGTTCTTTGGATAACATTTGTGAATAATGGCTGATACTGAAACTAATCGATCAAAAGTCTTTGGAGTCGCAGACAGAGAAAAATCCATGGAATAGTTAGATTTTTCCTAGTTTTACAATGGTTTTAATCTTTTTTTGTTTACTTCCCAAGAAAAGATATTGACAAAATAGGGAGACCGTCAACAATTAGGGCTAGATCGCTCGGTTGGTAGAGCGCCGGCACGTTAATCCGGAGGTCGCAGCTTCCAGTCCCGCTCTAGTTTTACTTTGTTCAACCCCAAATTATTTCAAATTTACCTAGTCAGTATCCCTTGTGGTTTATTAATCAGTATCCCGAGAGAACTTACAGATAGTGTGCAAAGTTTTGTTTGCGTGGCAGTTCCACTTTTTATGCAATTTCACAGCTGAAAACAAGACTGTTAACAATAATTCCACTACTCACTGAAATCCACAACAATCTGGAATAGTTTGGGGGAAAAATTGATTCGCCATAAAACTCGGAGGTTTGTTTACTTTACGAAGGAGCTGAGTGATTGAACATGCAGACTACCGACCCTTGATAACAACAACAACTATAGCTTTTCCATTTCCGATAAAAGGTGACCTTTGAGCTAGAATTTGACAAGTAGGCAAAATATAACATTCCACCTCTACATCATCAGGCTTTCCATACTCAATTTGACAAGTGAGTGTCCATCAATTTCAAATTGAGTGTCCATAAAAAAAGCTAGCCTCATTCAGGAAAACTACAAACTGTACTTCCCAAAGTGAACGACCACCAAAACGTGGCAGGCTTCATTTTTAAAAGACAATTTCAATCACTGTTCAAGCTTAAGTTCAAACATTGCTAATCAGTTGTTGCCATTCAGTTGCTGTACACCAGTTTCCTCTACCAAAAATGTCAACAACTCCAAAATCATTTTGATGACTAGAGCAAGCTAGTCGAAACGTTGAGACCTATTTAGACTCACTCCGCGGCAGTGTAGTTATTAACGAGAAGTCCCCCCGATCCTCATAGCAAAAGTAGTAGTCCCGCCCGATTTCCTACCTCCCGCCCAGGTAGTAGTTAATAAGAAGGACAGTTCTTTTCAGAACTGAGAAGTCTCCCGAATTCCGAATATTCTACTCTGCGGCAGTAGAATAATAAGCAAGACAAGTTCTCAAAGAACAAAATCTACCTAGCAAGTAGATTTCAGAACTGAGAAGTCTCCCGAATTCCGAATATTCTACTCTGTGGCAGTAGAATAATAAGCAAGACAAGTTCTCAAAGAACAAAATCTACATAGCAAGTAGATATACACATGGTGTTACCGCCAACCAAATATATAACTCCAAAATCCTCAAACAGGTTGAAAAAAAGTGTCAACAAATCTGTACAGAATTAGAGTATTTTACCAGATGGTCTGGTGACTTACCTTGCTATTGGAGTTTGTGCAGTATATAGTGTCCAAGGATTCCCCACAGCTACACACCATGGATAGAATTATAAAGAATCCAACCGCAAGTTATTGAACTTCAGAGAACTAGTTCACAAACCATGCAACCTGTTGAATATTTCAGCAACTTCTTTACGATTCACGGTATGCACTGAATAACACACCATAGATTAACAGTAACACCGAAGGAGGTGGACACTATCATGATTTCTTGTTACCCATGAGCTGTAGAGAGTGCCCTGAACAGATCTCTGCACTGGGTTTCCTTTCTATTTATACTGAGTGTCGGTACGTCCGGGTGACCCTGAGCCCACTATGACCTCACTTTATAGAGCTATGAAGGGAAAAAACAGGTGTCTCATAATTGGTGTACCCATGTCTTGAATCCCCCCCCCCCTCCTCCCTCCCCACACACATCTCAGAGGATTGGCGATCACAGTCTAGCGATCTCAAAATAAAATGACTGACTAGTATGGGAGGAAGTGTTGAATTAGCGAATAATTCAATAAACTGGGAGAGGCTGAACCATGGAAATAGTCAGGGGCTCTGATCCGATAGGATTTGTTCCTGAAGAATGTGGGCGGATGAGGGAAGTTATTGATTGCATGCTGCTATTGGCTGGAGCAGACTCAAGTCAAACTCAGACTGACCAATTATAGAACGTTATTAAAGCAAGGATTAGCATAAGTTTGTTGACAATTTCTTTTAGAAAGGCTAGGAAACCAAGATCAATTTGGCCACTGCAAAGATTATTTCTCAGTTCCAGTTAGAGATAAACTTAAAATACTTAGTAAGATGTATAGCTGTCAGTCTTTTTTTCAATTCGACCCTACCTGTAGCTGTAATGTAGTGGTGTCGTTGCCGAGCGGTCTAGAGCATCAAGTTCAATTTTGATGGCTGCATCAGTCATCAGAGTGGTTAGTTCGAATCCTGGTCGGGACAGTAATTGTGCTTTCATCACCAAGGAGTAAATGGATATACTGTGTTGTGGCCAAGCGATGAAGTGCACCGGACTCAAACTCTGGTGTTTCTGATTGGCAGAGTGTGGGTTCGAGTCCCAGTCTTGACACTTGTGTCCTTAAGCAAGACACTCGACCATTATTGCTTCGTCCTTCGGATGGGATGTAAAGCCATAGGTCCCATGTGTTGTGTAATGCACTTAAAAGTACCCAGTACACTTAACGTTAAGAGAAGGGGTTCGCCCTGGTGTTTTCTGGTATGTTTGGCCGCAGATTGCGCCAAAGCACCTTGTAAACTGTTACATGATGCTATGTAAATAAATGGGTCTTTAAATATTCAAACATAGCTCCACGTACCTTTTAGAAAAAAGTAATGAGTACTTTGAGACGCACTCGGGTGTGATAAAGCGCTATAAAAGAAATGCGTATTATTCTTATCGTTATTATTACCTGTGAGGGTAGGGATAGTTGATGTGAATGATTAGCAACCTGTGCACCCTTTTGGCTGCCGGTGCTGCATACTCCAAAGGAGTTGAGATGGTTTCAGGAATGCTTAAGGCCCATTAATCATGGGGTAGTAATAGTGTAAGGCGCTTTGATACAACATTTAAACAATGCTTAATAAATGCCACTTATTGTTAAGTAAATATTAAAACAATGCAGATCTGTCAAATTTTCATTGTTTTTCTTTATAAGTCAGTGAAAATGAATAAATTGTTAACGATTCATTTTCATTTGGAATGGATCACCATTTTAAATGATACACCTTTAAATTTGTCTTTAAAATGCTCTTAATTAAATGACACCCCTTAAATATACCTGCTCTCAATTGACAACCCAAATACCTGTAACGTTTTGTATCATAGCCATATTTCCTTTCTCAGGTCTTCCAAATAAATTGTGTTAAACAGGATTGATAAAAATAACAAACATCATTGTTTAACTTTAGTCTGAAAGCTTACTGATTATGAAGTTCATATTAGAACCTTTTTTTGTTCTGTGAAATATTTCCCTCTAAAATGAAATCATATTCGAGAAAATTATCTGAAAACCCAAACAAAATCCAACCATTTGTTTTTAAGTTGTTACAACCAAAATTAACGCCAGTGTGTTTACATGTTTTTTCACTAATTTCTCCCGACTCACACAATGGATTATAAGCCCAAATTTTCACAGATTTGTTATTTTATGTATAGCCTAATGATCACACAAAACATGAACACTGTCTGCAACTATTTTGTCAGCTCTACCAATCCTGTATAATACCTTTAAGCCTTGAACTGGTACTTTAGTAATTTACCACTGGTTAAAGGCACTGTACACGTTTGGTAATTACTCAAAATATATATTAGCATAAAAATTGACTTGGTAACGAGCAACGGAGAGCTGTTGATAGTATAAAACATTGTAGGAAACGACTCCCTCTGAAGTAGCGTAGTTTTTGAGAAAGAGGTAATTTCTCACTAATAAAATACTTCTTGCAAGAAGCCTTTTATTCCTATCTGAAAGCACACAAATTTGTACAACAAGGGTGTTTTTTCTTTCATCATTTTCTTGCAACTTCGATGACCAATTCAGCCCAAATTTTCACAGGCTTGTTATTTTATGCATATGTTGGGATACACCAAATGACAATACTGGTCTTTGTCAATTACCAAAAGTGTTCAATGCCTTTAACTGGTGGCCTTGTCCTTAAAAAATCACATGATTTTCAAGCTTTAGAGAATTGTCAGCACTTTTCAGCAGCTTGTTACCTTTTTTAATTTAATAGCAGCAAAGTTTAAGACACACCTTTTCCTGTTCTTTGAACTGGTGGTGACAGTCCAGAAGTAAAAGTGAAACTTACTCTCACATCTCTGTTAAAGTGTGGAGACGTACTTTCCCCTTCAATTTATGAACAATACGTAGAATGTTTTGTTGTCATTTGACATCCAAACAATGGTGTTTTGTTGTCATTTGACTCTTTGACCCCACTAACCAGCTATGATGTTGATTATAGTGAGGTCCTGCTTTCACTTTTTGCGGGAGTATGTTTCAGATATCATCGATGTTATTATTGAAACCAGACGCCTGAATTTCTTGGATTGCAGGTAGACAGGAACTTTCAGATTGTTTCCTTGTCGATATACCATGAATAATCTAATTCCCGGTTTAGTTGGACAAATAGTCAACTTTTCAAAAACATAATCTGGAAGCAAAGTTTGAAAATAAAAAAGTTGTTCTATAATAAATTACAATTTTTTGCAAATATGTTCTTACTTTCGACTTAAGTTATAATTAAATTCAGCTTATTTCCTTCTATACTGCACAATGTGGAAATCATATCCGCCGAGCGTATAGGCCTATAGTAAATTTAAATCTAATTTTGGGTCGAACAGAGAAAATTTACTATAGTGGGACTTGAACCTGTGACCTCCGGATGAACGTGCCGGCGCTCTACCAGAAAATGTTGTTTAAAAACTTCTGTTGAGCAAAACAACCAGGATACCAGGCAAGGATTGTACATATGACATTGTATTATGGCTGGTAACCTTTTATGGCAATTCGTAGTACTTTTGACCATGTGTGAACCAAATTTGTGTGATGCAAAACAAGTTGTTTGTCATTGTTGTTATTATTATTTTCATCTATGTTTGGCCATTGATAGAAGAAAACGACATACAGGCAGTCAAAATAAGATACACTGTGCTGTGATGCAAGATAATTCGCTCTTGAAAGTGCCCTCATGGTCAAAAACACAGTCAATTGCTTTCATTGCCTTCGTTAAAGGAACATTACAGAACTGGTAATTAAAATTTTCTTTAAGATCACAGATTTACATAAAACTTACACGGTCTAATGATGATGATAGTAGAAAACGTCCCTAAAAATATTTCTGTCTGAAATGCCATATTTGATGAGAAATAAATAAAACTAATTTCCGATTGGAGTTTATCGCTCATGAGTGTTTTATTCATGCATTGTATAACACATGCATATGTGTAATCGGTTTGTCACTATTTTCTTGTGACCCAGATGGCCGATCGATCTCAAACTTCTACAGGTTTGTCAGTTTATGTATATATGGTGGATTATATAAAGTGCTTACACTGCCAGCAACTGTTTTGTTAGCAAAAAACAATTCTGTAATGTTCCTTTAAGTAACTTTGCCTGTGTGTGAAGTTATTTTGACATACTTTTCACAGGTTAGACTCCAAGAATTTGTTTGTCCCCCCCCAGTTCGAACCAGCCAATCGTTCATCAGGCAACTTAACCTCATGCTCCTTCTTGCTATGCTTATTTATCCTCTGTCTGTACATTTCTGACAGCATCTACAGGTGCATCAACACCCACCCAACCACCATTCCAATCAGAATTGACTATAGCTCCAAAGTTCCCACTGGCCTAAGTGTAACACCGTTTGCGGGTAAGATTTGGTTCAGTTAATGTGACTTATTGCAATATTTTTAACCTTTTTTGCATTATAGGCCTATATTGTCAAGTATCACAGTTGGGTCTGTTTGTTGTAAGAACTAAAGCTAGGGTATTTTTGTCATGTGTTCGGGTTG
Organism: Plazaster borealis; assembly: GCA_021014325.1. Taxonomy (NCBI): domain Eukaryota; kingdom Metazoa; phylum Echinodermata; class Asteroidea; order Forcipulatida; family Labidiasteridae; genus Plazaster; species Plazaster borealis. Next base: position 18,959,251 of record CM037475.1, on the reverse strand, counting down.
GCGTAGTGGTATCTTTCCTCGCCTTCCACCGCTAAGACCCCGGTTCGAATCACGCCGGGGGCACTACGTGGATTGGGTTTTCAGTCCCCACCAGACTGCGTGGGTTTTCCCTGGAATAATTCTCTGGGGTGATCCTCCCACATCAAATACTGAAACTTCCTTCCTTGTCTTCTCTACATCGGGTTCTTGGCTAGTATAGTGATTAAGTTACCTTTTCTGAGTTCCCTTGCTTCATAACCAGAATAAATGAAATGAAATTAAATGAAATGACAACAGCAACAGAATTAACAGAATCTGCCACCTTGAAGTGGAAATATTTGTTCTGTTTACTAAGGTATTATACAGGATTGGTAGAGCTGACAAAATAGTCGCAGACAGTGTTCATGTTTTGTGTGAATAACCATACACATAAAACTAAAAACCTGTACAAATTTAGGCTTAATCCGTTAAGCAAATCAGGAGAAAGTAGTGAAAAAACATGCTCAATTTTCAGCATTTACACACATTGTCCTTAATTTTGGTTGTAACAACCGAAATTAGTTGTTGCGTTTTAGAGGGGACTATTTCACAGAAAAAATGGTTCTAGTATGAACTTCATAATCAGTAAGCTTTCAGGACTAAAATTAAACGATTAGATTTTTTATCCTTATCATTCCTGTATAATACCGGAAGGAGAACTCAAAACTTCATTCCACCTTTGTACATCTAAAATGTATTTGTGTATTTATTAATCTATAATCTGTCTGAACTAGTGATTGTGCAGGAACTTACTCATCCCGTTGGTATGATGATCCATAAAGACCATAATGTTACATAAGAGTTGATAACTTATAAATTATGACCTTTGACTATAGACCCCTTGCACAACGCACAGCGTACTCACATGCGCCTATCCTGGGTGTCATTTTGGGTGTCAAAATCATATACAAACATGCACAAAGGAGAGCTGACACCCAAAATGACGCGCATTGTTCGGAGGCGCGTTCCGCGTTGTTTAAGGGGGTCTATAGAAATCAATAGATCCCCCTTGCATAACGAGAAACGCAACAGGTACGCTAAGGTCACGCGCACGTTTTTACGCACAGAGAGCAGCTATCGTCCAATGATCTGCCTCCTTTTTGAGAGTGTGCCGTCATTATGCAATGGGTCTATAGAGATTGTGAAAAGAATCAAAATGAAAAAAAAAATATCTACACAGTCTCACAATTAAACCGTTTTTATTTGAACAAGCACTACGAGAAGATTGATCTCATTTGTCTTATGGGTAAAACTTTCATCCTCGAAAGAATTGAAAGATTATCAGACTCAAATTCAACATTTGAACATAATTGTTCAAATTAAAGATGAGGTGAGGTGTTATTCTTCTCAGACACAAGACCGACGAGATTGTCCGGTCCGTAAGTTTACTGGCCCGATGCTAAAAACACTGGCCTCGGGCCTGCGGTCCAGTGTTATTTTCGAGCCCCGTTGTCACATCACCATTTGACTTACAGATCCATCACAGCCCATCATGAACTTCATAATCAGTAAGCTTTCAGGACTAAAATTTAACAATGATGTTTTTTGTCCTTACCAGTCCTGTATTTATAATACCTTTAATTAACCCTTTTCAGTTTTGATTCTCTATTTTTTTCATGAAGAACTTTTACTTTTACGACTTTTACTTTAACTTTTTATGAATGATTCACTGTATATAAGCAGGCCTGATACTTCATTCTTGAAAGGGAAAGGCAGTTTGTTCTTGGTAAAGGGCACCTCAGTCAGAAAAAAAACCTGAATTTCTACAGGCGCGGATCCAGGGGGGGGGCGTGGGGGCACACGCCCCCCCTTTTTCATATTTAAAAGAAGAAAAAAAAAGAGGGAGAAAAGAAAAAAAGAGGGAGAGAGAGAGAGAAGGGGAGGGAGAAATGGGGCAACAAACTTCATTTATCATTTTGCTGCTTGGTATATTTTCACGCCCCCCCGTTTTGGAAAATCCTGGATCCGCCCCTGTTCTACTCATGGAACATTTCAAGGGGGCACCAAGGCAATATCCAGTATCCAATATCTGTTACCTCTGTCAACTATCGGGCGTGTATAAAAATGATTCAGTGTTGTGATTATTATTATTTGGAAAGAATCTCCCAACTATTTAAAAAAAAAACCACTTAGATAGATGTGATCAAGCTAAATGAGTCGTTTGTCGGAAATTTCTGTATGGAAAAACGAGCCAAAAAAGGCCAACAGGGGTGACATTTTCAAAAATATGTTTTTTGTAAATTTAAATGCCAAAATATATCTTATTATATATTGGCAACTCCCTTCCTGATAAATAACATCAAAAAGGGGTTAAAATTTGCATTGAAAGAAAATGTGCCTATGTAGTTTCAATAAACAACTCAACTTTAAACCCCCTTTTCTCAATTTTATTCTCTCGCATCTGTTGGTGTTTCTCCTTTCACAACTTTTGAACCAAAGGAGTTATCAACATGGGGTTTTAAAGTATTAAAGCATAGATTATGCTCTTTTTAAATGTATAAGAACATTTTTGACAAAAGACTCATTTTGCTTAATCGCATCACATATTTGTCCCTTTGGGATTGAAATTTGTTTAGATATTTAGGAAAAGCCAGATGACCAAATATCAAGGTTGTAGTCACAGCTGTCTGGTTGTCTGACAGGGCTATCTGTCAACAGAATTCTAAGATGTTGATACAGAGGGCTCTGGCCTCCATCTTGGCAGTGGTTTTATGTTTGTTGTGGGTTGTTGTTGTTTTTTTTACTCTGAAAATCATTGGTTGCATTGGGACCGGATTGGCCCAGCCACTTGGTGGGCAATCCAGCTGCGCCCAGCCCCCATCACTCCTCACTCCCGAATGCCTCAAACTCAGTATGTCTATCTAAAAAACAGAAAATGCCCTTCTCTGGAAAGGAAGCTCTTGCCTTAAAGAGATTGTATACATTTGGTAATTGGAACCCACTGTTCGTTTCAAACCTATATATAGTTGAAGATATATAACATAAAACTTATCTGTGAAAATTTGATTTCAAAAGGTGGTAGCGTTTTTTGGGGATATTGCCGAAAATCTCGAGCGGTTATGTCAGGAAGAATAATCTGCAATTGGAATACACTATCTGACAAACGATACTGTCAGTAACGCTTTTCAGATTCAAATTGTTGGGGATCAAAGTGATATCTTTTTCCATAACCGCAGTACTTCGAAGTGAAAAGTTTCTCAAAAATGCATTACACTATCCAAAGCTGCTGTACTTCTCACAAAGTAAGTTTTATGCCATTAATTTTCAGAGTCATTACCAAAGGTATACAGACCCTTTAAAAGTCTCAATCTTATCTTTAAAAAAAACCTCAACTTTAACGGGGCCAAATTTCAGAGAGCTGCTCAAGCAGAAAATACTGCTTAAGACTTTTCTGCTTAGCAAACATAATCAGGATACCAGTCACAGATGGTACATGTATATGGTACATGTGACATGGCCTATGCTGTTTTGGCTGGTAAACTTATTCTGTTAGCCATAATTTTGATGTGCTAAGCTACTTTTTACCAATCAAGGAATTTTCCCAGGGAGGTCTCTCTAAAAACACACACACAAAGAAACACAACAAAGTTACTGGAAGGTCGTGATGATTATGAGTACGATGCAAGCGGGCAAAAGGAATTTAGGGCTGGAGTAATATCAGAGCTATTATAATTATAATGTTTAGTAAAGGCCATGTCACACAGGGCATTTTTTCAGGCAACTTGGAGGCAACCAACTGTACCGTATGCAAATGGAACACTTCGGCAGCACAAGAGCCATTCTCCGAGCTGTCACTATATAACTATCCCCAAGAAAATAATGAGAAAACTGGGATGTGAATGAATTGTCTTCTTAGGAGATTGCCTGGAACTGGTTGCCTGTAAATTGTCTCGTGTGGCCTGTAGCCTCATGTGGCCTGTAATGTGCCTCATGTGGCCTGTAAATTGCCTCATGTGGCCTGTAAATTGGCTCATAGGTGGCCTGTAAATTGCCTCATGTGGCATGTAAATTGCCTAATGTGGCCTGTAAATTGCCTCATGTGGCCTGTAAATTGGCTCATGTGGCCTGTAAATTGCCTCATGTGGCATGTAAATTGCCTCATGTGGCATGTAAATTGTCTAATGTGGCCTTTAAATTGCCTCATGTGGCATGTAAATTGCCTAATGTGGCTTGTAAAGTGCCTCTTGTGGCCTGTAAATTGCCTCATGTAAAACATAGTGTTAAAAAAAAATAATAATAATAAAAGTCATTGAGAGGAGGGAGGGGTTCGAACCCCCTGAGGCCATCCCCTGGATGTGCGCCTGCAGTCATACTGACAAAGATTTCCTTCTAAATTGTCGCTATCTTTAAGGTGATCCTGTTCGAATCCAGTGTCATTTCTAACAGCTCTCAACACACGAAAAAACTAAAGCATAAGAAAACGTGTAACCTTTACATGAACTGTCCCTTAAAACATGGTTCACACACTATAGCTATATGAACCTACCGCAAGGTTGGTATCTCTCCAACCAGGAGTCATTGATCCAAGCTTAGTGGTGTACCTATTTTTCTTCCCGTCTAAACCCATAATCTAGCTGGAAACACAACTTTTTGGGGGTCTGCCTTTTTCTTGCGTCGCCCATAGACCTTAAGTGACTTGTAATCGCTCTATAGTTGGTCATGAACGCATGGTCAGTTTGATCACACACACACAGGATCAGCGAGCGTCACATGTTTCTGCATCATGGGATGCTACAATTATCCCACGATAAACCAAGGGTATATTTTAGGAGTGTGCTTAAAACCTTCACTCCCCTTTCTGACGTGTGAGAGAAAATATAAAGAGATCTGGGGAAAGTTATACAGCTGAGGTTGGGAGCTGTGGTCAAGACAGTAAAACTCGAAATCTTAGTTGGAGGACAAACCTAAGCTGCAGAGACCCTGGCCTCAACGTGATTTCTTTGGCGGCTCTCTCATGATTTAGTTGCAAACCGAAAACGAAACAAGCCACATAATTTTGAACTTAGTCCAAATAAAAAAAATGCCTCGTTTGTCATCAAATGCAGTGTTTTACAAAGGCAGTATAACTTGATTTCAAAGTGATCGAGTGAGTTTTATAATCACTGAAAGAAAATTGTGAGCTGAACAGCTTGAAAATACTTATATTAATAAAGAAACACGTAAGAGTATTGTAAAAAATGGTTGGGTTGGTGTAGTGGTATCTTTCCTCGCCTTCCACCTCTAGGACCCCGGTTCGAATCCCACCGGGGGGCACTGTGTGGATTGGGTTTTCAGTCCCTACCCGACTGCGTGGGTTTTCCCTGGAGTATTTCTCTGGGGTTTTCCTCCCACATCTAAAACTGAAATTTCCTTCTTTGTCTTCTCCCCATTGGGTTCTTGGCTAGTATAGTGATTAAGTTCGCTTTCTGAGAGTCCTTGGCTTCACAACCAGAATAAATGAAATGAAATGAAAAAATGAAATGAAAACCTTGAACCAGCTACTTTGTTGATGAGAAATATTTGAAGACAAGATTTCAAACCAACATCTGGAAGGTTTGAACGTTTACAATGGTAGACTTTTATCTTGCTGCAGCATTTTTAGGGTCAGATTCCCTATCCACACAATGACTCAAACTTGTTGGAACTACCATTCCATTAAAAGAGACCAGACTGAAGTTAGTTTTCTTCTCAGTCTCAGGCCATGTCTGAACTGGCAGCTATGGCTACGACTGTTGCTAAGGGTGTTGGTAAGGATGTAGGCGATGTAGCCGTAGCCGTGGAAGCCAATTCGGACACGGCTCTGTGGCTGTTGCTAAGGGCTTTGCTAAGGTCAGTCACTAATTAGGATACACCTTCAGTTTGGTTACATTGAGTGACAGAAAAACTGCTGCACCATGAAAACGTTTTTTGTTTTGCCTCTGGAACTGTTTTCAATCCAATAAGCCGATGTTTTATGGTCCAAGTTTGTGTTGTACAATTATAGCCACAGCTGCATTACGGATTGGATGGATGGAATCCCTTCTTGATCTGGCAGGGTCAGAGCTAGGAAATGATTAAGAAGGTCTGTTTCCATAATAAAATAATGCAATTTATATTCAACTATAAAGTCCGATGTCAGATCAGCATTATAGAGAGAGGGTGACTTTTCCTCAGTGGCCCCTGTGGCACGAGAGGACGTTGCCGGGAAGGATATTGTTCAAGGGAAGTGGGGAGGGGGAATGGTATGAATCAAACTTTGTACATCACCCCTGAATGTCACCTCTGCAACTCGGTTGTTTTGTCATCTGAGCAGTTTTCATTGGGAGGGACTTCCGGTGAAGTATGGTAGGTTGAGGGCGCCGTTTCATACAGGATCGGGTATTGACACCGTGTATTGAAATAGTCTTGCTGTTCTCAAATTACAGTCTTTTACAGTCTTTTTTATCAATGGGATGTAGAATTATTTCCCTCAGAACATCAAAACAATCTCCTTCAATAGGCAATTTTCAAATGTTTCCTTAAAGGCGCTGAACACGTTTGGAAATTGTCAAAGACCAGTGTTCTCACTTGGTGTATCCCAACATATGCATAAAATAACAAGCCTGTGAAAATTTGGGCTCAATTGGTCATCGAAGTTGCAAGAAAATGATGAAAGAAAAAACACCCTTGTTGTACAAATTTGTGTGCTTTCAGATAGGAATAAAAACTTCTTGCAAGAAGTTTTTATTATTTTAGTGAGAAATTACCTCTTTCTCAAAAACTATGTTACTTCAGAGGGAGTCGTTTCCTACAATGTTTTAGACTATCAACAGCTCTCCGTTGCTTGTTACCAAGTAAGTTTTTATGCTAATATTTGTTTTGAGTCATTACCAAACGTGTACGATACCTTTAAATCCTACGTGGTATTTTTGAGAGCTCACTGTCCAGTCGCTGTGACCAACAAGCAGTGACAAGTGTTGGATTTGGCACCTTATAAATTAAACGATTGATTGATCGATTGATTGATTGAATTTATGAACACTTCAAGATAATTGTTTTTTCCATTTTAAAAACCATCTTGGTCTTGGTTTTGAATCCCACCCGAGTGATTTGCCTGTGGATTTTTTCACAGAACTCGGGACAGTACTGAGTGTACATCGATGTTAGGGTCAAAACAAAATTACAAATCCATCCCATTTCTAAAATAATTGAAAGTGAGCATTTTGTGTACTGTATTTCTGAATTTCTCATCAAATTTGGATACCTATAGTTTCTATAATCTTGCCGCTTTTAAAATCGATTGAAGAGGGGAGTGATTCAGTGTACCTTATGAACAGCTAGTACATTCAAACAAGAAAAAAGTCCATCAAAACTGACTTCTTGAAGCACACTGTTGTCAACAGACTTTTATTGCTACTTGATTACTCATAGAAAAAAAAAACTGTACATAAAGATCGTTAGATATAAAAAAAAGAAATGTTACAAGTGAAAATCTGCAAGACGAAAGGCATCCTCATTGAATCCAGTCACAAGCGTCTTGTACAGCCACAACATTTCATGAGCAGTATGAAGATAATCATATCTGCAGCATTCCTAAGATTTCATCTTAATAATTAAAATTCCTATAAATTTGTATGTGATCTGCTGCTGGGCATGATCTCACAAAGCATTAAGATTCATCTTAAGATGAGTTGTCAATATCGCCATAGCGATTGGTGTTGTGACTACACACTTTGCTCGGCAATAAAGATTGATGCACATCTTAAGATCAGTCTTAGCTCTTTTGTGAAGTCCAGTCGAGGATTCCACAAAATTACAGTCATGGCATAAACCATTGAGCAGATAAGTTCTTATTTGAGTCCTAGCGTAACAAATAAATTGGGTGCCTTTCTTTGCCAGTCACATTTTAGGGATATTTGCATCACAAAGTGTTGAATAATAGCCTATTGGATAGCTTTTCTCAGAAATGTGGATCTAATTTCTGTCAGATATGAACTTTACTCACAATACTTAATATAAGCAGCTTTATTAGTCTGTAATTTTGTCCTTCTAATTTAAAACCCTTTTTACGCAAAAGGCTTGCTTACAAGTTTTATACATCATCACATTCCTCTATTTCATAATTCAATGAAATGTTGTACCTTATCTTGAATCAAAGAGAGTAAACATTCAAGATCAGTAGCAATTAATGTTGTACATTCTATTGATTCAAAGACAGTCAACACAGTGTCAGTAGCAGCAGTATTCCCAACATAACCAATTGTAAGATACAACTTGTAAACTTGCGGGTACAACCATGTGTAAAATCTCTTTTGGGAGGAGTGTTGGCTCTGAAAAGAGACGGTGAGGTCTCAACGTTTCGAACAGTATACTCTGCTCTTCCTGTGTACCTTATCTTGATTCAAAGGGTAAACATACAGTACCACTGGCAGACTGCCAACATTACCAATGCTGTACCGTATATTGATTCATAGAGAGCAAACTTACAGTAGCAATAGTATTACCAACATTGTCAATTATACCTTATCTTGATTCAAAGATAGTAAACCAACCCAGTTCTGGTAAAAGTATACATATGTGTTGCCAACATTCCCACCGTACCTTGTCTTGATTCATAGAAAGTAAACATACAGTATCAATTACTAATGACGTACTTTATTTTGATACATAGAAAGTAAGCATACCAATAGCAGTAGTTTTGCCAACAATTAATGCTGCACCTTATCTTGATTCATAGAAGCCTACCAGTTGTAGCAGCTTTTTTTCTTTCTTCAGACCCTGGATCCTTAATGATGACGTTTACGTGACTCTACTGGTTACCATTTCCTGCTTCAAACAAGCTCAATTTGTTGGGTAACATTTGGCCTGAACATTTTTCGGTCATGTATGACTCATACATCATCAATCACCAAGTTGTAGTGTCTGCTCCTCAAGAAACATTCTGCCTTTTTAACCTTTTCCCAACAGTATTAAAAATCTTTACAATGCCTCTGTGCTGTATTTTTTTTCCAGAACTTTTCAGAACTTAACCCTGCGTGAAACCATCAAAAACAAACATCACAATCGGACACCATCATTGACTCATTGGGTAACAGTTAGATTTTAGCGTGTAATACATTTCTGTTGAGAACCAAATCACTTTTAAATCGCCCAAAGCATTATATATAGACCCTTTTGACTAAATAAAACCAATTCAAGCGAAATTTATTTTAAGATGAGCCCACATGTGTCTCTTTGTAGAGTTTATACCACTTTACCTTATTAGTACCAATGCTGAGTAATTGCTGTACAATTCCTATGGGAATTCGGGGAGAGCTGGTCATTGATGGATTTTTTGTAGTGGAAAAAAAACCCCAATGGTAACAAGACAATTGGCATGCTCTTTGGCTAGGTGTAAATGTGGAACTTGAAATTTTTTAGATAAAAAAAAAAAGTCGGAGTACCAACTTTTTAATTAAAAACTGACACTCAATGAGTGAGCGATGGCATCATACAGAGTTTTAATATATATATATATTGGAGAATTTCATTGTCACAATAAAAATCCTGATAATCAAAGTGTTGACAACAAACGCTTTCATAAAATTTACCAAGATTTGTCATTCTCTTTTGAGAAACTTTGGAAAGTCTTCACCGTGAATAGGCCAAACTTTGGCCGTAAGCCACGGCCGATAATCAGCCATGGTATGCTGGAATCTCGGAACTTGCCTCGTCTAAATGTTAAACAGTAGGTGATGTGAGTCAAACTAACTCAAAATGTTTTGAGATCTGTGTAAAAAAACAAACTCTGCCTTACTTTGATCAAAAGTTTTGGAAAGCAGAGCTTTTGGTTTTGCCTGAAAATTGATGCTTCCATTGTTTCAGTGTTAGAATTATATTTGTAGGCGTTTAGTGTTTGAAGGGGTTGTAGGCCTATACGTTTGGTAATTGAAACCCACTGTTTGGTTCAATCCTATGTAGTTGTAGATTTATATCTAACCTGTGAAATTATCATTTCAAAAGGTGGTAGCGTTTGTGAGATATTGCCGAAAATCTGGAGCGGTTATGTCCACGCAGGAAGAATAATCTGCAATTGGAATACACAATCTGAGAAACATTACTGTCAGTGACGCTTCTCAGATTAAAATTTTTGGGATATCTTTTTCCATAACCACAGTACTTCTAAGTGAAAAGTTTCTAAAAATGCATTATACTATCCAAAACTGCTGTACTTCCTACCAAGTAAGTTTTAAGGGCCATTATTTTTCAGAGTGATTACCAAACGTATACAGACCCTTTAATATATGTTTGTTAGTTTCCTACAACTATAAACAATAAAATAATAGCAATTGTAATCGTATAGGATAAGATGAATAAATTAACAAATTCACAGCAATCAGAAAATAATACTATTAACATGTCTTTAAAAACATCACAACCACGGATCTGCATCCCAATCTCTTATCATTTCACTCAAGTATTTCAGTGTCAGTGAGACTGTGCAGAAAAAAAGACCCCAAACCAAACAAAAAAATGGTACTATAAATTTTAACAAAATAATTATAATACTTTTGTCTTCAGTAAAAAATCAAGTGTACAACTTTGTCTTGTATACGATATCTACAAAAAAATCATTATTGACAGTAGTTCATTTTACACTTTTATACAGATAAGTTAGAGAAATAATGTGGCAGCTTTGATATTGAATTATCTATCAGGATTAATGCCAATTTTTAAAGGATCGTACATCACCAACGTCAGGCTTCCTCCTCTCTGGTTCCGCAGTGGCTCCATTATTGATGAACAGCCCTGAAAGAACAAGAATATATATAGTGATTTGCCTGTGGATTGTTTTCACAGAACTTGGGAAAGTACTGAGTATACAGTGCTAAATACACATCGGTTTAAGGGTAAAAACACATATGATTCGAACTGCCTCTAGCCACCGGGCTAGCTCGGTGGTCTAGTGGTAAGACATCTGCTCTAGCATTGCAAAGGTCATTGGTCGAATCCCACCCAAGTGATTTGTCTGTGGATTTTTTTCACAGAACTCTTTTTCAAAGAACTTGGGAAGTACTGAGTATACAGTGCTTAATTCACATCGATGTACGGGTAAAAACAAAATATAAGAACATAGTTGTTACATGTGGTATGTATGGGTATAGATAGTTCCCAATAAACGCATTTCTTTAAGGGCAACTTGGGCTTTGGCTTTGAGCTGCGACTGCTGGGCATCAAGCATCCTAACGTTGTCTATGCAGCCAGTGGGTTATCATCAACCAATCACTGACGGAATTTAATTAAACTTTGGCGCGCTGCACATGGTATTAACGCAAAACGCATAGTTGTGCGTTTACAAAAATGCTTGATTTGCCTGTAGAGATGGCCGACTTTTACAGTGCAGGGCTCAATTTGGGGCAAAAAACCACAAGACCGTAGAGCTTGTAGCTCAAAATGTTTACTGGACAAGAAAATGTGTTACAAAATGAGAAACAACTTGAGAGAAAAAATGAGGAGTGTCTTGGAGTAAAGCTGCTATTCACCATGAGTCGTCTCCCCCGATCCAAAAGCCCTCATTATACCGCCCTCATCCATCCAAAAATGCACTAATCCTACCTAGCAATTAATCCCACTGTTGGCACTGAGCCAACTCAACTGATGACCTCAGTTGTGTATCCCAGCTGGCTTTGAGGGGGGTGCTTTTGTTGTTATTTTCCTTATTGACTGACGAGCGAGCGGAGCAGCCGCTAAACCAATCAATATACAAACGGTTTTTCAAAAGATGCTTGGCTAGTCGTTATGTGACCAATGAGGACTTTAGTGAGTGTTCAGCATACATTACATATTGTACAAGAGATCTCAATGACAGTTTACATAAGTAATACAGCGATATTGGAATCTAAGTGGTGACCATTATACTGTAAACAGGGAAGAGACTACCAGGGACTTTGAAGGGGGGGATGATGACATCAGTACATCTTTTATAAATGTTTACTTTGATCTCGATAGCAGTGAAAAGTCCAAATAGAATCAGGGTTTCCTCCAAACTGTTCAACTTTGTTTAAGGGTGTACAGAAGGTACTTTTAAAGCCCTTCTCACCCCACCATACTGTCAACAGGGAAGAGACTACCAGGGACTTTGAAGGGGGGATGATGACATCAGTTCATCTTTTATAAATGTTTACTTTGATCTCGATAGCAGTGAAAAGTCCAAATAGAATCAGGGTTTCCTCCAAACTGTTCAACTTTTTTTTAAGGGCGTTACAGTATACTTTTAAAACCCTTCTCACTCCACCCAAAGTAGTACTTCTCAAAAAAACTTTGTGCGTGTTAAAATCGTTGGATTATTAACAGGATTATTAATGTTAATTTAAGGGAAGGAGGAGTCCTTAAAAATAATTAAAAAACAGTCTCTACACCACCTGAACATCGTGGATACTTGGACAACGCCCAAGGATCAATTATAGATTAACTCAAAGTGTGGTGGATAGTATTTATGTGTTAAAGGTATCGTACACGTTTGGTAATGACTCAAAACAGATATTAGCATAAAAACTTACTTGGTAACGAGCAACGGAGAGCTGTTGATAGTATAAAACATTGTAGGAAACGACTCTCTCTGAAGTAACGTAGTTTTTGAGAAAGAGGTAATTTCTCACTAAAATAATAAAAACTTCTTGCAAGAAGTTTTTATTCCTATCTGAAAGCACACAAATGTACAACAAGGGTGTTTTTTCTTTCATCGTTTTCTTGCAACTTCGATGACCAATTGAGCCCAAATTTTCACAGGCTTGTTATTTTATGCATATGTTGGGATACACCAAGTGAGAACACTGGTCTTTGACAATTACCAAACGTGTTCAGTGCCTTGAAGTTATTATAACAACTATATTGATGTGTTTGGTTATACAAAAATTACATGTATCAAATTGTTTAGTTATTAGTTGGCTCTATGATAGCTTTACAATTAATAAATGAAACTGTTGTTGGGTTTTTTGTATTTGTTACCTCTGAGTCTCTTAAAAGTAAACATTTAAAGTCCAATGACATCATTGTATTGAACATTTCAATACAAACACAAATGTACTTGTAGTGATATCAAACTGAGGACTTTTAACAGAAGGGACAATAGGTCCATGATTGCTATCACAAAAGAAAACAATGGGGTCCACGTTTATCAGGACAAAGAGTTGAACAAAGGAGGGTCCACGATTTTTAGGCCATATTACACACTTGTCAAAACCTTCCGAGCAGCCACGGGAAAAAAGTTACATGCTGGACTCACTGGGTGCGCTCGGAAGGCAGGTTGTATTACTGTGTTTGGGGGCACAATTCTTTTTCTAATGATCTGAACAGATGAATAGATGTTCCCTGGACCCACACACTAAAGATTGAAGCATTCTGAAAATGTACACATTGGTTGACTACTTATTTTCAAAACATTAGTACATTTCGAAAGGATTATGTTTTTGTGCACACAATAAGATTGTTGTGTGCTAGTTATAAGCTTTCCCACACTATTTGTCAACCTCTGAGTTCACTCACCCAGAAATCACTACATTATATGAAAGAAGGGTGTTTAAAGGTAGTTCAAATTTTAAAAAAAAATCAGCGGAATTGATCCACACATTTTGTAGTTATTTAAAAAAGTATGTAGCTGGTCCTTCTGCCCATGCCCCTCGGCTGCTCGGAAGGTTAAGTTAAAATGTTATGCATACTGTATGGAAAGGTTTGCGGCCCTTCTGAAAAGAACCGTTGGTTTCAACTCGACATTTTGATCAGTATGCTCTGATCGTCTTTCTCCAGAAGATGATCAGAGCATACTGAGCATACTGATCGAAACGTCGAGTGGAAACCAACGGTTCTTTTCAGAACCACCCCAACTCATTTAGAGATATTACATGATGTTACCGCAAACCTTTCCATATCATTTCCACCATGCAAAGTTTCAAATCCTAATAATGCATACTGGTTGAACCAGTTGCCGTGAGCAGCCATCACTTCCCATCTAGATGCATTGATGTCATCACACCGCCGTCTTAGAGGTAAAACGATGATTAAACAATGGAAAACACACATCTTTGTACGCGCGGCACACAAGATGGGCCAATGAGCAACCTCCCCTTACAAAAAAGTCCTATCTATAGGCAAAATTCTTATAGAATCCTATAGGATTTAAATAGGATTCCCATAGACGATGTGACCTCTGTTTACATTCAAACCGCCCTCTGTTGACAAAACACTGTCCAAGCCATGTTCCGCCAGGCAAGAAGACGCGTACTCATGGTAAGATTGCGTGTACTTTCATGACGAATGACAAGAAGTTAACGACTAGCTAGTTAGCTGGCTGTCAAGTACACAGACGTTTTGCCCGGGGACATGCGCGCGCATCATGTTATGGTTTTCAAGTGACGTCAGATGTCACATCACCTATAGGATTTTTCGTCACTTCCTCGATTCCTATAAGATTCCTATAAGATTCTTATAGGTTTTTTTGCAAGGGCTAGCCGAGGGTGCCCTACTCAAGTGCCTAAGGTCTATTTGAAGAGCCTAACTGTACCCAAAATCCCACTAATATTTGTGTCGTTTGCTTACAAATCCAGAAAACCTCTATCCTTTATTAGTATCTGAATCTACAAGTAGGTTAATTGTGAGTCAGATCCCCCCAGCCCCCGCACCTCAAATCAATGTGCATGTAAGAGCTTGTAGTTTTGGTTGTACCCATTTTGTAAAACTTTCTTCTTCAAAAGTGAATCAACAGTACAAAGGAACTTGTGAGTAGGTGAACAAGCTACAGTGTCACTCTGTGTAGCCATGTACTGTATATAATTAACTTTTTAACAGTTTGCTGACGAACAGTTAACAGTTAAAAAATGGCTTCCAGTGATCAAACACCATTGACAACAACACAAAGGAAAGGTTTTTTTGGGGAAAGCTAATTGGTACCACAGCATCATTCATGGTATACCGAAAGTCTCCCTCACGGCTGGCTGTCTTTAACCTAAGAAACAAGATTAGTGCACAACAACGCTTGTAGGATAATTTTATTGTGGCATGAGTGACTGTGCAAATGTTTTTGGCAAGCATATGATTTCTGCAGCCAAACAGCTCTTTGAATTAGTGGGAAGACCCGGTCCACTTGGGCACTTATTACTAAAGCAGGAAAGGAGTTTTTGTCAGACACTTTTCTGGATTCTGTTGGAGAATTTGTTGACGATAATTGTCTGGGTTCTGTCAGAGAATCTGTTGATGATACTTTTCTGGGTTTTGTTGGAGAATTTGTTGGTGATATTTTTCTGGGTTCTGTTGGAGAATTTGTTGGTGATATTTTTCTGGGTTCTGTTGGGGAATTTGTTTGTGATACTTTTCTGGGTTCTGTTGGAGAATTTGTTAATGATACTTTTTCTGGGTTCTGTTGGAGAATTTGTTGGCAATACTTTTCTGGGTTTTGTTGGAGAATTTGTTGATGATACTTTTGCGTTTTGTGGCAAAGTTTAGTGTGTGCGCATGCACGAATTCAAGGCTTCTGTACATATACTAAGTAGGTGGTGTAAACATACAAGTTATTCGCTGTTTTTTGAGGGGTTTTAATCATCGCTATTAGCGCAGCGCCATTGTTCATGATTGTATCAGTATATTGACCCTTATTATGTTAACAATGCCTCTTTCATGTCGCTTTGTGTCTAATTTCCACAAAATCAAAACAAAAAATCCTCGCAAATTTGTTCTTTGAAAAAGAAGTAAAATTTGGGAAATTTGTGTAGGTGGATATTAAGGCACTTATGTATAAGTGCTAAAAAAATACGATGTTAAAGTTTTTGTGGAAAAATCTAAAACAGAAAATGGTTTATAAGTGTATGAAGTTCTCAGATGTCTGTAGATTGCGGTACTACCATTTTAATTATTGTGGTAATTAGTGTCTGATGATGTGATGTGACTCAATAGTGATGCTGTGTGATAATAGTGACCACACGCTATGGGTTATCACATGTCAAATCTAATGAGACAGTGTCCTGATGTGAAATAAATATTAACAAAATTTTGTTGAAAATTACTGACACTCTTCACATAGGTGCGATCACTCAGAATTAACAAATGAAATAGTCAAAGAATTAAAGGGATTGTATATGTTTGGTAATTGGAACCCACTGTTTGTTTCAATCTTATATAGTTGTAGATATATACCATAAAACTAGCCTGTGAAAATTTCATTTCAAAAGGTGGTAGCTTTTTTGAGATATTGCCGAAAATCTGGAGCAGTTATGTCCACACAGGAAGAATAATCTGCAATTGGAATACACAATCTGAGAAACGTTTCTGACTGAAACGCTTCTCAGATTAAATTTTTGTTGGATATCTTTGTCCATAACCACATTACTTAAAAATGAAATGTTTCTCAAAATGCTTTATACAATCAGAAGCTGCTGTCCTTCTTACCAAGTAATTTTGTATTGCCATTTATTTTATGAGTAATTACCAAACGTATACAGACCCTTTAATCATATCCCAGATTATTCATAAGCTTGGGCTGTAATATCTATTTTCGGTCACCCCTAGACTGGGCTGAAATTTCCATATCCCCCTCTAATGGGTCATATTAGATTGAGGTAAATTAACTTCCCAGAGATTACTTTGCATTTAAAAATCATCGGCCGGTTCTAGTAAATGCACGGTATAGGCACTCAACTGCTAATGTGCATTTAAAAACCAATTTAAACGCAGTGGATGATATTGATTGGCTGATTTACACACCCTGGCCTCATGACTTACACGGCAGGAGGCATTCAATATCTAGTCCAACGGTTTCATCATTAATTATTCATTCCAGTTGCAGGAGGGTAACAAAATGTATTGTACTGGATTGCGAATCGCCTTGGTGGCTAAAGATTGGGGATGAGACTGGTCTCCGCTTGTTGTTTAGGACAGTGAACGCATAGCACAACAATGTGCCTTTCACAAATAACCAACTCTTTTCTTATGTAATCAGTCACTCTCTCTCATCAGACTTCAATTTCAGCTTGAAGATGATTGCAAGACGTCAACGAAACTAGTAGTCCTGCCCGATTTCCTACCTCCCGCCCAGGTAGTAGTTTAATAATCAGGACAGTTCTTTTCAGAACTGAGAAGTCTCCTGAATTCGGAATATTCTACTCTGCGGCAGTAGAATAAAAAGCAAGACAAGTTCTCAAAGAACAAAATCTACCTAGCAAGTAGATATACACATGGTGTTACCGCAAACCAAATATACATTGATACCTCACCATGCAATGCCCTTAAATCCCATATAAGACGTCAACTTCTTGTTAAAAAAATTTGGAACAAAAAAACTTCTTGGCCTGTCTTTTTTGTGTGTGTTGAGACATTGCATTACCGGAATGCCTAGTTACAATTTTGAGAATAAACAAATATGCTCTTTTCAGAGCCATGACTTGTTTTCTTTCAAAAAGAGATTATAACAATGATTACCAACAAATAATTTGCATCCTATTGTATTGTATGTTAAGTAGGCATTGTTCTGAGAGCAATAGCTTTCTTTTATTATACATTTTTTAAATACTAAATAACAAGAATACAGAGCTTTAAAAGGGTATTATATAGTTGTCATTAAAATAGTTTTCATCAAGGTTTTAGCCAGGATTTTGTAAAAGGGTGTCCAAATTTGCTGGAAATTAAAAAACTGGGTGTCCAAATTGTTCACTTACAATACATTTTCATGTAAATGACAGATAGAACAGGGTGTCCATATTTAAAACAGGGTGTCCAAAAGACACCCAGACACCCCTCTGGCTAACACCATGGTTGTCATTTTGACACAAACTCACAATGGGAAAACAAAAAGTAAGTTGTTTAGTGAGCTAATTGCAAAGCTAAGAAAAGAATATTTTCTTTGTTTTCCTCTTTGCCTCTCTCATGTTTAACTTTCTTCAAAGATATGAACATATGCTAAGCAGTTTTATTTTGACTATTTCCCCGTTTCTACTTTGGGAGTCTGTGGCAGCCATGTACCTTATTATATAACTTAGGACAAGTATATATTTAGCAAATAAATCCAGGGTTCTTTTTACAAGCATTACACAATACAGGGGACCTATGGCTCTACGTCCCAGGCTTCAATCTTAAACTGATAACGAGTATTTAATGATGGAGAAGTTTGTGAAAAAGTGGTTGTTCAGATTTCAAGGTGAGCTCAGTGCACATATCGAACAGGTGGAAATTTATCAGAAGAGGGAGTCTTGCCAAAACTGTCGTTGGTGTACCTTGCCTTTATGGATTCATAGAGAAAACAAGCTTGCCAATGGAAGCAGTTGGGCACATACTTCCTGTGTGATCCCTTGATTATTTTCTGCCCTGGGTTTTCCCCCCCCCTTTTTTTTTTACCTCTTGCTTTCCTACGGAGCATAGACAAGAGACGTCAAAACAAACAATCTGTAGTAGGCATTGATGCCATTTGGGATCATTGGCAAACTCATCAGATCCGTGATTTCTGGCACAAGTCCAAGATAATTACTCCCCAGCCCCTCAAAAAAAGAAAAATCTTCCTAGCATGAAAAGATAAGAAGGCTGTTCTGCTGTAAAGAAATAAAATGATTTGAGGGAACTTAGGGGAGTTCACTAAAGAGAGGGGTTCACTATATGGGAGGGGTTCACTATGGAGGGGGTTCACTATGGTGGGGGTTCACTATGGAGGGGGTCGCTAAGGAGGGGGAGTCGCTAAGGAGGGGGTTTGCTAAGGAAAGGGTTTGCTAAGGAGGGGGGGGGGGTTCGCTTAGAAGCAGGTTGGGGGGGGGGTTGCAGCCTTTCAAGTAAAAGTTGTTTATGAAATTTTTAAGAACAGGGTATGTTCAATTTTGACCCTTCTGAGCACTGCTAAACATAATTTTTGTCTTCTTCCTCTTCTACTAATTCTTTGAATCATTGAAACAATAATCATTTGAGACAGATTTGTCCGACCCCTGGGCCTCCAGAGACCCCTAGATCTCCCCATGACTAAGGAGTCTTGAAGAACTATCCATATAAACAGGTTGTGTGAACCCTTGCGTTCAAGTCCAGGTTAAGCATAATGATCATTCATCAGAATAGCTGTGTGAATTCACAAATCTTCCCACCAGTAGAAGATCACTGGTAAATTCTACAACTTTTTATAGTTGGTCTAAAAGTTGCCGACTGTTAAATCCTCACACAGTTAGTGTGGAATGTAAAGACTTTGAGAGTAAATATTTAGAGTTGCCAGTACGCTGAGTTAAAGACACCCCTCTTGTCATGTCCCCCTTGAAGGTAAATTACTTAAAGGCAGAGATCATAATGTTAAGAATTAATTCATCCAATCAATGTTCACCCAAGAATAAATTACGTCAAAGTTCTGACACACACACACACACAACATTTCTGTCAGGAAGAATATGTCCATTGATGTTTCAAACTTTGGCTCCTGTCTGGCACCCCTGAGCAAAGATCTTGACATATAGGGAGACTGCAAACATTAGGGCTAGAAATTTTGTCTGTGTTCAACCCTGAATTATTTTTAAAATTACCCATTCAGTTTCGCTTGTGGTTTATTACTTAATATAAGTTTTAAGTTACATTGTGACACGAGCCTCTAAAAAGAGAGTTATTTTGAGAATTTTTTTCAAAAGAGAGATAAAAGCAGGAATGTATTCAATATTTAATCTTTACTTCAAACATCAAGACATAGACCAAAAAGTTTTTCAGTAATCATCCTCTCACAGTCTATTCTTCAGTGCTTTTTTTTAAATACTGTTGTAGTTTAGTTGAGTTGTTTGCTCATGCTTTACCTGATATAGTAAAGGTTATAGGAAGTTGTGATTAGGGAGTTCGTACAGGTGTTTAGTTTGTCTGATTGTAGACAATGTGATAAAACATGAGTCATTGGATCATAATGTAGCAAGCAACCACGGATCACTGCGTCTCTGATACTTGGGGGCAGCATACAAACCAGCTATGATCAAAATAAAACCAACTGTGCTCGGCATTGGACAGGCTATAACAATCGGTTACACCTATGTTCTGTCACCCCTATGCAGGGCTCAAGTTTTAACTGAATATTAAAACCCTAACCACCCCAGGCCTGCCAAAATCATACAGATGGTTTTGTTGGAATTTGGATAGTTTAGTCCTGTGAAGAGTACCCACTAAATCACAGTCCGGAAGCACAGGACCTGTTGGAGTATGATGGGTTGTGTACTGTTCCAGTACATAAACTGTTGGAGTATGATGGGTTGTGTACTGTTCCAAAAAGTAAACTGTTGGAGTATGATGGGTTGTGGAAGCTTTCCGGTAGAAATGCTTAGGGGGTTTTGAGGCATTGCATGGTGAGGTTTCAATATATATTTGGTTTGCGGTAACACCATGTGTATATCTACTTGCTAGGTAGATTTTGTTCTTTGGGAACTTGTCTTGCTTTTTATTCTACTGCCGCGGAGTAGAATATTCGGAATTCGGGAGACATTTTAGTTCTGAAAAGAACTGTCCTGCTTATTACCTGGGCGGGAGGTAGGAAATCGGGCGGGACTACTACTTTCGCTATGTGGATCGGGGGGACTTCTCGTTAATAACTACACTGCCGCGGAGTGAGTTCTTAATAGGTCTCAACGTTTCGACTAGCTTGCTCTAGTCATCGTCAGGAGACTGAAGAGTGTAATACATGTTTGTCCATTTATAGGGGGGTTCAGGTTAGAGTATAGAGTCCAGTCTGCTGCTCTGATTTCTTCTCTCAAAAGGAGAATAAATATACCTCACTGTTTATCATCTTGAAACAAAAACAATTTATTACTTTGTACAAATGTGATATTCGATTCTGATAAAATACCTTTAATTATTGATTAATTATTAATGAATATAGTATAATGAAATGAAATGAGATGAACTACTCCTTTAGCTCTAAAGGTGGACTTGTGGATTTCCCCCCCCCCAAAAAAAAATCGAGCTCTGCTGTGTTCCGACAGCCCTAGTGTTCTGACACCCCTATGTTCCTACTCCTAACCCTCACCCTCACCCTAGATCAGGAGTGGTCATCGGAACATAAAAGTTGTTGGAACTGTAGGGGTATCTGAATATAGAGCAGTCACAAGCTGATCAGAGTCTTAAGAAGAACTTTGATGTTGATTTACGATTGTCCTGAGGGATTCTGGCAAAGTGCCCTTGGGTCGAAATGATACAAGTCAGTCACAATCAGCAGGCCTGGAATTGCATGGAGGCCACGGAGGCCATGGCCTCTGTTGCCCCTGGTCTTGGCCTTGGTGCCCCTTCAGAAGTTTCCCATAGACTATAAGATTTTTAAATGGAGGTGCCCTTTGCAAAATGAAAATGGCCTTGCCCTCGCAAAGATGGAATTCCAGGCCTGGATCAGGCGTTATATAGCTTAGTCATAAAGCATTTTTTATGTTCCCCCAAAAGCAAGTTTTCCACTTGGTGCAGCCATCTTGTTTAACTCCCATTCAAATCAATTTCTTCAAACCGAGGCCGAGAGGGAAAATAGTCGTGCTCCACTAGGTAATGATATATAAAACAAATATCAGTCATTTGCAGCACTGAGCATGTCAAAGGTCAGTTGGCCATGTTTAATGTCACCGTAAATTATGTCATATTCAATTTCAGACAATTCTGTCAGAAATCATAAGATGATGTGGCTGTATCTGGCAGACTGGGCCATGATAAATTAATCACTCTGTTCGAGGAGTTATTGAACAGGAAAAGGCCGAATTAAACACTGGGCTAAACTGACTTCAGGATCTGACACACATCAGACCTTGTTCCTGCTCTTGACTTGTACAGACACAGGAAATTGGCCTGTCAGTCAAAAGATCTTTGTTTAGCGAATCAGATTCATTTTCATGTATTATATGCGCATAATTCAACTACATTACAGGTGCATCACTGATAAGCTTATTGAGTGCATGCTTTATTCAAATTTCTTTAGTTCTCAGTTAGGGTTTATAGAGTTTCCACCCGAAGGGCCGTGGTTTAAAAAGCAAATGGGGACTTTTGGGACGCTAGGTGGCAGCAGACTTATCAGGTACATCCATTGTTCTCGGTAATGTGCGCATGCTCAGAACTACGTAAACAATGGACATTAACCTGGTAAGTCTGCTGCCACCTAGCGCTCCAAAGTCTCCCATTGGAGTGAATGGGGGGGGCAGGGAAAGGAGTGAGTTTTTGTTCATAAGGTAGTACGGGGGTACAAGTGTTTACATGTCTGACAGTTTTGCTGGACCATCAAATAGCCATTCAGAGCAAATCAAACAAAGCTCATCCTTGAAGGGATAGCTGTGATGGACTGGACAAACATTACCGCCTTGACCATTTGTATATATGTCTTTCTGTTTGCGTGACCGGAAAAATAAGTTGTTCCTCATGATGAATCACAAGTTAATTATATTGAATGTGTAAGAGACAGCTGATGAGGGTCTTGGAAAGACAGTTGTCCTAGGGGTTAGGCTTTCTTTGTACCTTGATCTTATTGAAATACTTTTAAAAAAAATACACATACAGTGTTAGTATTTTAGGAGACATGCATCCCATCCTGCGGTTTTCAAGACACACCATAAGCTATAAAACCTATACAAATTTCATCATGTTTTGTGGATACAGTTTTTTTCTGTTTTTAAGACTAAGCTAAAGATTTTTCTTTTTGACAGGCTTTTGGCTAATTTGTTTTATGTATGTGTAATATTGTTATTCTTACTCTTTGCTTTCTTACTCCATTGTGCTGACTTTTTATCATCTTGTAGGTTTTTGTAATGTACTTCTGAACATTTTATGGAGAATTGCGCACAATAAATGTGGTTTCATTATTATTATTATTATTATTATTATTATTATTATTATTATTATTATTATTATTATTATTATTATCTGTAGTAATGTTGATGTATTTGAGAAATTTCTGTAGGAATACAACTTCTTTGAATATCCTGAATTTTAGAAGAAATGTTTTTTAGGCATGATAACAATTTTGATGGATATATCTTGAAGGGGAATTTGTCATTTAGAAAAACAATTTTTGACCGATGTTTGGCGAGCAGAGCTTAAAACTTTGCAAAGTGGGGAGACATTAAGAAAAGGTTTGTGGTAGCACCACATATAAATATTCCCTCAAGAGGAGTGTAGACTCTGTGAGACTTTTATAGCCACAGTTTTGGCCGACCGGTTAAGAGAAGCGGATTTCTTGCTCTGATGTTTCTGATCAGGAGAGTGTGGGTAGTGAAAATAAGATAAAACTGCAATTGTGATGTGAGGAAATTCACCATTGAAAGAGCCCACTTAAATAATAATTTGCCGCACAACAGCTACCGTATCGACCGGCAGCCTTGGCTGATACGTGTAACCTGTATAAGACTGGGTGGTCTTCACCGCCAAGGTATTACTGGCTTAAAAATGTAAAATGAAGAATCTGTTATTATCGATGTTGATTAAGTTCAATTCTGAATGCATATGGTAAAAATACCAGGGCTTGAATTTGGGAGAATATCCACAAGACCAAAGGGCTTTTAGCTCAAAATGTTTACTGGACCAGAAATTTAAATTCAAGACCAGAATAGAAAATGAGAAAAAATCTTCCTGATTCTTGACAAGTTTTTACTTGCGCAATAATTGCACTAAGACATGTAAGAGAAGATTTATCTAAATTGGTCTCTTTAGGTATTAAATATACTTCATTACTCAATAGAAGGTATTTTCAATCTCAAAGTCAACATTTGAACATAATTTGTTTCTGTTCAAGGTATTACACAGTGAGGTACATTGTTATTCAGTTAAAAAACAAAAGACCGCCGGACTTATCTGCGGTCATCAGTTTACTGGCCCGACACTAAAACCACTGGCCTCAAGCCTGCGGTCCTGTGTCAAATTAGAGCCCTGATGAATACTATCAACTGAAATACAGGTGTGTATATGCAACAGTGATTTTGGAGGTCTTTCTGGACTTAGTGAATTGGATTTTAGGAATTCTCTGGAGGCCATGCACTGGTTTATGTTTCATCACAATCAGTCAGCTCTCAGATTGAAATAATGAATCAGTCCTGTACCCTGTCTTTAATTTTATGATAGCCCAGCGTCCATTGACTCTTTTAAATTATACAAATTAATCGGCTCCAGGAAAGAGATTCTTCGGCAAAGTGCTCTCCTTGCAATGTGGAAGATGCTCATTAATCCAGTCCTTAATTAATGAAACAGGATTCCAGACCCATCGCCAGGGCCGTTTAATTAACCAGCTTAATTGACAGATTTGCTTCCTGAAGTTGTCTTCATCAAACTTTCCCTTGACACTCTATATTCGTTTACAGATTTGTAGTTTGTTGTGGGCCTACCATACTGTGTCTATTATGAATGAATCTTTGGAGATATTGATTAAAGGTATTATTATTAAGGTAATCTGTGGGATCAACCATAGACATCATGGTTTAACCAACCAGTGAAACTTTGGGCTTAATCCGTTGTGTGAGTCAGGAGAAAATTATGAAAAACCATGCACAATTTTCAGCATTTAAAGGCACTGAACACGTTTGGTAATTGTCAAAGACCGGTGTTCTCAATTGGTGTATCCCAACATAAAATAACAAGCCTGTGAAAGTTTGGGCTCAATTGGTCATCGAAGTTGCAAGAAAATGATGAAAAAAAAACCCCACCCTTGTTGTACAAATTTGTGTGCTTTCAGGTAGGAATAAAAACTTCTTGCAAGAAGTTTTTATTATTTTAGTGAGAAATTACCTCTTTCTCAAAAACTACGTTACTTCAGAGGGAGTCGTTTCTCACAATGTTTTATACTGTCAACAGCTCTCCGTTGCTCATTACCAAGTCAGTTTTGATGCTAATAGATATTTTGAGAAATTACCAAACTTGTACAGGGCCTTTAAACACATCAAGCCTTAATTTTGGTAGTAACAACTGAAATCAGCTGTTGCATTTTATTAGGTTTTCAGATACAGTTTTCTTGAATATGACTTCATTTCAGAGGGAAATATTTCACAGAAAAAAATGACTCTTGTATGAACTTCATAATCAGTCAGCTTTCAGACTAAAATTAAAGAGTGATGTTTGTTATCCTTTACCAATCCTGTATAATACCTTCAAATGAAACCAAAGTTAATAATAATTCTATAGGTACATAAATTTTGTTATGTCTGTACACAGATTGTGCTAAAGGGGTGCTGTTCAAGAGACAATACATAATGTGTACATTACTGTTTTTTGGAAGAGGGGTGTTTCAGTTTTGTAAATTTCCTAAATATGTTTGTGGCAAAGTTACAAAGGCTATAACAACTTCTTTATATAAGGAGTAATTAACAACTGTCAAGATGACATCACTTTTTATCAAATTTATATGCTATACTCTTTTTTTTTTAAGGGGAGCAAAACTAGTGGAACCTTTTCATATCATGTACAAGTTTTTGAACTACTTTCTGATGAAAGTAAGGAGTAAAAGAGGACAATAATCAAATGAAGTTGGTTCCATTTATGTTTGTAATGGAAATTCACACCAATTGTCCCCCTTGTTTAGAAGTTAGTGTATTGCTTTAGGTTTTTTATGCTGCCTGCAGTTAGATGTAAAATGGTTTTTAATGAGGACACGGAAGTAAAGTATTAAGAGGAGTTGATGTTCAAAACTAACTTGAGGGCTCAGTTCAGATGGGAAAGTTTTATATAACCCTTGTTAACTTACAAACCAAGTGGGGGTAATTTTTTCAATAAGATGTGCTGTTGATCTGGATTATCATTATTCATCATGTCTATAGCATCTAGGTGCCTGAACGTATTGTTTGATTTGTTATGCCCAGTTGTGTTTTCTGTGTTTTTTGTTTTTTTCAACGAATGTTTTCTTTTGTATATGTTTTTTGGTTTGTTGCGAAAAAAAATATAAAAAATATAAAAAATAAAAATGTATCATAATTTATGCAGAGTAAGCATATTTGTTGCTCACTCCAAACAGTTTTCTGAGAGGTGGTGAGGGGAGGGGACTTGCAAACTCACCTGTCAACATGCAGCCTAGATGCGAGACTCCACATTATCTGTTGGATCTCTCAGGATTGGGGAAGACCTCCTGATAACCCCGCTGTGTCTCCTTGCTGTCCATACCGAATTCCTCTCCTCCCTCTCGTCCTCCTTCATCTCGTCTATCTCCTTGGCGCTGCATCTTGAGAAATCATCCATCTCCCTTATGCAGTGGAACCTCTTCATATCCACGAAGTAGCAGTCGTCTCTCACGTCGACCATATTCTCAAATTGGAAGCCCCACATGATCTCGTCTGGGAGATAAGAAGTTCTGGCTTGGGTCGTTGTGCCCGTCGCCTCGACGATGCCTTCCAAGATGGCAATGATTTCAAAATCCATGTGTCGAAGATGGTCTCTTGAGATATTGTAAAGAGGACTTTTGTCATCGACGACATGGACAACTTGCAAGGGCCATACGAGGAAGAGACGATCAACGCCAATGTCATGGCCAATATTTAAATCAAAGAATTTGTAAGGGAATAAAACGCCCTCTTTTGTCATGTGATGACGCACCATCTGCAGTCTTATGTGCCCCTCAACAATATGCGATTTTTGTCTGAGGTCTCCGATACGGAACGTAAAACAAATGTTATCATCGACTTTTGTCATGCACGCATAGTGGCTGAATTGGAGCGTCTTGCCTCTAGCCTTGGGTCTTGAGACTTTTACGATGAAGCTCCCAAGAATGAAGGCCTCAATAAAGTTTGCCCAGAGAGTATGTACAATAAGAAAGAAGATAACCTCCCCACAGTGTTCGGTCGGACTCCGGAAGCCAAACCCAATGGTCGTTTGTGCTTCGATACTGTACAAGAGTGCCGATTTCCAGTTTAGGAAGTTTCTGAAACAGGGCGACCAATTTGGATCGTCCACATGGTCAAAGTCTCCACGCCCTTGGGCTATTCCGTAATATATAAAAGCAAATAAGATCCAGCTGGCGAGGAAACCAACACTGACCATGAGGATGTTGTATCGCCAGGGCATGTCCACCGAACTCGTGAAGATGTCCTTGATGATTCTCCACCAACGACTCTTTGACATGTTCGTGTACTGGATGTTGCATTTGCCATCTTTCTGGACCAGTCGCGTCCGCCGCTTTATCATCTGCGAGGACCCGGTGCTTGCGCTGATGTTGGCGATGCTGATGTGGTTAGCGTTGATGTTGTTCGGTACGGCAGAACGATGGTTACCAACGAGTACTCTCGTGTCCGTGCTGGTGTGGTTACAGTTGCAAGTGCTTGCATAGCTTGTGTTAAGAGATTCAGTGGTGGCCATTTTGATTCCTTCCGTGCTCTCTCCACAGCAAAGAAGTAACAGTCTCCCAGTGTCCCTTTCAAATATCAGATCGTGATGGTAATTTCCACAAGGTTATAAAATCCAAATAAATATGTCTCTATACAGAGCACATATAACTGTCAAGGAAACATCTGAAGGGGAAAAAAAGCCAACATTTTTACAGTTTAAACTAAGATAGCTTTTGGTTTAGAGTTCTGTCAAGACATTTAGAGCTGGCTATTGATCTTGGTCCCAAGTTACGATAGTAAATTTTGAAAGATGCCAAATTATTGATTATTCTAGTCCCAGTTCTCAAGACAGTTCAACTTTCTTTCTCGTCTACTTCTGAAACAAAAACCACATGCAAAAGAAAAGTCTAGATAAAAAAAAAACCACTGAAAAGAGGTCCACACTTACCTTACCACATCTACTTGTCTTTCAGAGGGTAAATTCCTTCCAAATTAAGCCAAGAATCAGTCCAAATGATGGGAGTAAAAGAGGAAGGCAACAACAGTAGCAGGAGAGCAAAGTATGTTAATTTGCCAACCGGAGTAGTAACGGTAAGTCCAGTTGGCAGACACCATTCACAGACAAAGGGAGGATGGGTAAGCTACTTCCAAATGGATTAAGCAACAACATATTTATCCCAACTACTTCCAAGGGACAATGAAGCATGGATCAGCACATACAGAGACCTTGCACAACAGAAAGCATTCACACGAAACCTAAAAACTATGGTTTCTACATCGTAAAAGTGTTTCCAAGTAATATTTCAAATGAAATTTCCCCTCCCAGTGTTCACCCATTTCTCACAACAACCCCCCTATCCTATATAGTCGGTGTTGTTTAACTTGCAATTAATTATTGATGAGCATTTTGTTTCGCAAGCCTCCAGCACCGACAATGGGCGAGGGCTCGAGAACAAATATCACCACATGAAAGGGGGCTATTGATTGAGGGTATGGGGACCGTTAATTTCCCGGTGGCACTGGGCTGTTTTCAAACAGTAGGCTGTCTTCTCATAGCTCTCTTATGTGATGTATTTAAATGACTTTGGGAAGCAGATGACTGCTGGAATCTCATTGGTGGATAATCTGCTTACGGCAGGGTCTTTAAACCCTTCTTCAAGGTAACTCAGTATGCAAGGGTTTCTAATCTTAAAGGGAAGGGATGTCATATGCCATACACAAGGTAATCATAATATGTGATGCAATCAAGCTGAATGAGTCGTTTGTCGGAAATATCAGTATGGAGAAACAAGCAAAAACAGGCCAACAGGGGTGAAATTTTCAACAATATTTTTTGTTGTCAATTTAAATGCCAAAATATATCTTAAATTGACAACTCCCTTCCTGATAAATAACATCAAAAAGGGGTTAAAATTAGCATTGAAAGAAAATGTGTCGATGTAGTTTCAATAAACAACTCGAATTTCAACCCCCTTTTCTCCATCAGTTTCATCCTCTCAAATCTCTTGGTGTTTCTACTTTCATAACTTTTGAACCAACATGGGTTCTAACAGTATTAAAGCATAGACTATGCTCTTTTCAAATGTATAACAAAATGATAAATTGCCTGGGTCGACAAACGACTCATTTTGCTTGATCGCATCACATATATATACACTAAATATGGACCCTGGGAAAACACCTTCAAAAGTGAATTTATATGAATTTGTTTATCACACTGAAGAAGTGGAGTCATTATTCTTTCTCTGTAGTAACTTTGTCAGCACGAAGACAAAAAAACCTGATATGTCATTGAAGACATGTACACATCTTTGTCACAATTGCTTTTACATTTCTTTCTGCAAGTGTTAGGGGAAAATATTTGTCACAATTTCTTATAAATTTCTTTCTGCAAGTGTTAGGAGAAAATTGTTGTCACAATTTTTTATAAATTTCTTTCTGCAAGTATTAGGAGAAAATTGTTGTCACAATTTTTTATAAATTTCTTTCTGCATGTGTTGGAAGAAAATTTGAATGAGTTAGTTTTGTTTACACTTTTTTAAAGGCACTGAACACGTTTGGTAATTGTCAAAGACCAGTGTTCTCACTTGGTGTATCCCAACATATGCATAAAATAACAAGCCTGTGAAAATTTGGGCTCAATTGGTCATCAAAGTTGCAAGAAAATGATGGAAGAAAAAACACCCTTGTTGTACAAATTTGTGTGCTTTCAGATAGGAATAAAAACTTCTTGCAAGAAGTTTTTATTATTTTAGTGAGAAATTAGCTCTTTCTCAAAAACTACATTACTTCAGAGGGAGTCGTTTCTCACAATGTTTTATACTATAGCTCTCCGTTGCTCGTTACCAATTAAGTTATTATGCTAATAGATATTTTGAGTAATTACCAAACGTGTACAGTGCCTTTAAAGGTTTGGGATTCAAGTCACTTCTTTTCAGACATCTGTTTACTTTCTGTTAAAAGCTAATAGACCATTATGGGTGCACCCCACTAAATAGGGAGAAAACAGAACTTTGAGCTCATGAATATTTTGCAGGCCCTCAAAATATTCGATATTAGACAGATTTGAGAGCCCAATAAAAGAGGTAGAGTGTAAACATGTTGCCCAATTGTGACCTGGGGGTTGTTGACTTTCAACTTGAGGTATTTTGGATGACATAGCCACATAGGCCCTAAAGAAAATGGTCGTGTTTGCCGAGAGGTGTAGGGACATTTTTCAAGATTGATGCTCGGACGTTTGGTAAATTACACCGGTGTAGGGGTGTTTTTATTTGGAGGGGGAATAACTCGACGGGACCAGGGACTCCCCATATCAAATTGAGCAGAGAATAAAAGTTCAAGAGTCAATTAATAATTTTCCCTTTACTGTAAAAAGCTGTGAGACTTTTAAGTATTTTTCGTTTATTTTTGAATATTTAGCCTTTTGCACATGGGAGTTGATTTAGTGGGGTGCACCCTTATCATGCTGCCACCATATTGGTCATGTACCCTGTATCCAATAGCAGTAATGAATGCTAATTTTCATGCTTCATGCACAAGAAGGGAACAAGACTTTTTTTCTTCCAGCCTGGGTTTGGAATGGAGAAAAGACAAGATGGCAGCACCCTGATAAAGTTCTATAAGCCCTGAAGGAACTTGCAAACTAATTCGAAATATTTTCCAGATTTCGGCAAAATTGTGGATTTTATACAATTGAAAAATGTAGGGGAGATGCGGGAGAGTTGAGCCATACGGAGAGTTGACCCACCCCCCAAAACACCACTATCTCATAGAGTGGTGTCCATCCTCTGTTGGTCTGTTCTAGTCTACTTTCTTTTTTTTTTTGGCTGGAGAAGAGAAGAGAAGAGATAAGTGCAGTGTGTGGGAGAACATCTAAATTCCACTAAAAAAAAAAGTTTGGAACTCAGATAAAGAGACCTCTATTAATTACATGTTAATTAATGAATGTAGTGATAATGTGTCTAATATATATAGCCTATATATATTTGTTTATTATTATATTTTTAATTGGATAATTAATTTTTTTTATAAATCAAAATCAAAATCATCAAAAAAAATCAAATCTCTCTAGTTGAGCCAATGAGCATGGGAGAGGGGGGAGAGTTGAATAAAAATGATATGATATAAAAATATAATTTAATTTTCAAATTTTCAAAGAAATTTTGAAAAGTAAAATTGGATTGATTCAAGTTATATTTTTATTATTATTACATTTTTTACATTTTTATTTTAAAACCAATTTCAGAAATTATTTTTCTTTTTTTTTTAAAGTTATTTGATTTTTTTGTGGTGGTTTAACCCACACTGTGGGCCATGGTTACACATAGTCCGAGGAGAGAGAGCCACTTTGCCATTTTTTTTTCTTCCCATTTTTAATAAGCATAAATAGCATAATTATTTATTATATACTATAAGTATTATTTATATACTAAGTAAGTCAACACTAAGTTTAATTATTACATTTATCTCTGGATTCATCTCTGCAGATGTAAATGTAATGCAAAAATGCAAAAATCTCCCCGTCTCTCTAAGTGTAAGCAAGTCAATCACTGAAGCCCATATTTTACAAATCTCTGTTTAGAATTTTAAGAGTAACATCATGTGTGGAAATGATGAAATGGAATGTATGTTTTTCAGAAAACATTGTATAGTGGGACAAAATGCTTTGAGTATTTTTGTCATTCTCCGTCCAGGCAATTTAAAGGGTCTGCATACGTTTGGTAATGACTCTGAAAATTTGGCAATAAAAACTTGCTTGGTAAGAAGTACAGCAGCTTTGGATAGTATAATGCATTGTGAGAAACTTTTCACTTAGTTGTACTGCGGTTATGGAAAAAGATATCACTTTTTATCCCCAAAATTTGGAATCTGAGAGGCGTTACTGACAGTAACGTTTCTTAGATTGTGTATTCCAATTGCAGATTATTCTTCCTGCGTAGACATAACCTCTCCAGATTTTCAGCAATATCTCAAAAACCCTACCACCTCTTGAAATGAAATTTCTACAGGCTAGTTTTATAGTATATATCTACAGCTATTAGGATTGAAACAAACAGTGGGTCCAATTGCCAAACAGATACGATCCCTTTAAATAAGCAATTTTATCGGAAAAGGAAAGTTTTTCAGATAAATGTGTTTCAGGATGATTGAAGTCTTTGCTAAATTGAAACCTTGTGAGATTTCAGGTAAAAATGTGAATATCGATATAATTATCAATACTGTGCTATGAGTGATGTTTGATTCAAAATTTATTGGCTCCAAGTTGATTGTTTTATTGGTCCACTGTCTCTTTAAGATGTGAACCGATAGTGTGTCTTATCTGGGCTGATGGTGCACATTCCTCAGTTCCTTCTTCTCCTCTTTGTCCTCAATCGAGCCATCATCAGTCTCTTAGCCACAAACAATTCCATTCTTGAGGGATTCCCTGTTTTAGATTTAGTAACCTTAAGAGGATTTATAAAACTTAGCATCAAAACTTTTCCCTCCTGACAAAACAGATTAAGGACTTATCTGGGTAGGAGGAAGAAAACAACATTGTCTTTTAAAAGTAAATTCCTCTCGTTTACAACAACAGATTTCTAAATCTGGGATTTGGGAATTGCTTTGATAGTAGATGCATCTTCTGGAAACACCATGTTACACCATGATTATTTGTTAGAGCTGCCCGCCACCCCCCCCAAATAAAAGTAGACAAATTTGCAATCCAGGGCATAAGATTGATATATTGTTTTCACATATTGTATTGAAGTTTCAACCTTAATTCAAGCTTTACAAAAACAACCCACTGAACAAGATGTAAGACGTTTCGCTTTCTTTGTGTGTGTTTTTTTTCTTCAATGGTTTTATACAGGATTGGTAGAGCTGACAATCATAGTCGCAGACAGTAGTGTTCATGTTTTGTGTGATCAACCATGAGCATGTAATAACAAACCAGTGACAATTTGGGTTTTATCTGTTGTGTGAGACAGGAGAAAGTAGTGAAAAACCATGTACAATTTTCAGCATGTAAACACATTGTCCTTGATTTTGGTTATAACATTAACAACCAAAATCAGCTGTTGCGTTGTTTTAGGGTTCAAATACAGTTTTCTCGAATATGACTGCATTTCAGAGGGAAATATTTCACAGATTAAAATTGTTCTTGTGTGGACTTCATAATGAGTAAGCTTTCGGACAAAAATCCAACAATGATATTTTTTATCCTTACCAGTCCTGTATCATACTTTTAAAGAAAAAAGGGGAAACACCCCCCCCCCCCAAAAAAAAAAAAAAACTAAACTAAAAACAAACAAACAAACTAACAAAACAAACATTGCAATCTCTCTAAAATTTCAAGATTTGAAATAATTATTTTGTCTTTTAATTGAGCTGTACCCAACATTGTGTCTGAAGGATCCTGTTGGCACCAGAGTCCAATTTGATGGCTCTGCTCACCGAAATAGCATTTCAAGACCCCACAAATAACTCACGGTTGCTAATTTTAGTTGCAGCAATCAGAAAAAGCATGAATATAAACATATATATAAATATTGATGGAAATTGGCACAAATATAATCATATAAATACAGCAAAAATTCCCTGTCAATTTAGAAGAAAGCAAAATGCTTTATAAATAAAAAAGGAACCATCAAAATGCAACATGAGCCTTTCTGAATAAAAAAACAAAGAAGTTAATAAAAAAATAAAAAAATAAATAAAACAAAAATCACGTAGGCCTAGGCTGACAAAGCAAACAACAAACAAATAAAGGATTAACACAAAAACAAAAACAAACAAATATCTTTTCCAGTGAACACTGAAAATTGGCTTTGGTGTTTTATAAACAGACAAAATGTCTTAAGAAAGTCTGCCACAGAAAGTCAACTCCCTCGCCCGGCAACTCTACTAATTAATGTTCAACATGTTTGAGTCACCGACAATGCAATGACGTCATCAAAGAAATCCATCAGCACAAGACAAACTTGTTCAAAAGTCGGTTCAAGATTGACTTCCATATTATAAGCTTTCCAGTCGACCAAGGACAAATACTGCATGGGGGTAGGAAGGGTTCCCATTTCCCAACACCCTACCCTTTGGACTTACCCCCCCTCCCGTACCCCTCCTTTCCCTTTCTCAAGAGGTGTTGATGCCACTCAGATTGTCCAGCTTAGAGGCTAATCAAGAGACAAGAGGGGTACAAAATATGGATATTTAACTTCCATGGAGCTTTCAACTCATATTTTATATTAACTTTCCTTTTGGTCAGACTTCTTTGTCTGAAAGCCAGTGGAATTGAGTAAATCTTTTTGTTACTTACTGTAAACATTGCTAATGGCCTCTCATTTATATACCACCTGAAGTGGCAGAGCACCCCCACCCCCCCCCCCAAACAGAAAGAGGGAAAAAGAAAGAAAGAAAGATGTTCCTACACTCGTCACCTCTTGTATACAGGACTCCCCCCTCCTGAAAACCCTTTTAAGAGTTCCCGAGATTCCCAGAACACAATGGAGACACATGAAGCTGGGGGGGGGTACACCATGCTGCCTATCGAGCTCCAAATAATTAATTGTTTGTTCATTATTGCAAGTAAAATGTCTGAACTCCTTTTGAATGATCGCTTTGGTCAAAGTAGGACATTAACAATGTTTGCATTTATACCACAGGTCGTTTGGGTTGGAAAGAAATTTGCAAAAGTTGTTTTTTTCTTCTTCATAATTTGTACTATAATTTTTTATAATTAGATTATTTTCATCATTTCTTCAGAATTTTCTTTAAACCCATAATTCTCATCAGAAACAAAATGCATTGCCACCTTTTGCATATGGAATACGAAAATGAAAAAGAAACACCCTATTAAAACAACTGATGTGGAAACAAAGCATTTGAATTTGTTTTCTTCTTACAAAATAACCCGTTTTTGGGACAATCACAAAATAGGCAACATGGATTTGTTATATTTTCAAGGCTTAAAAATTATCAGGAAAACTAGTTGTTTTGCCCTAATTTAAATGTTTATATAGCCTTTTAGTTTTAGGCAAATACAAAGAGGTTGTTTTCTCAGAAGAAAAACAAGGAACAGAAAACATTAACACTTTCTTGCTCAAAGTGATACTCAACAATACATTGCAAACTCTTAAAAATCTGAATTAGAAATTTGTATAAAATCCTTTAAAAACCTTAGTTATTTTTCAAAATAAAAATAAAGGCAAGAAAATAACTCTGTCACAAGAGGGCGCTATTTCAGATAGCAGTGATGATTATTTTACACGCGTGAATGGTTGAATAGTCGGTCGTGCACGACGTACGTTTCGCGGTGTGTGTGTGCGGCGGGGAGCGAGCCGGAAACGGTCTTTCCAGCCTGTGTCTGATTGCCGAAGGACGTGGAATTGGAACGACCGGTCCGCTTCTAAGTGAGTCCAAATTGTTTGCCATTTCTCCTTCAAAAATTGTATTTTCTTCCCAGAGAGTCTATTGGTTCAGTAAATAATTCATCGCAGAATTACCAGGACTTGTATTTGGCTGGGGACATTATTTTTAAGATGTGAAATTTTGTTGAGGAAAATGCGGTCGAGACTGGCATTTTTTGGTTTCGTCATGTCGTGTGCAGGTTCGCGGGGCCATGGACCACGTGTTTGTCTCGGCTGGGTAGGCGCGCAAGCGCTGGGTGTGTGTGGTCGGGTGAAATAGTCGTGTAGTTTGCTCGTTTGCAACTTCCTAAAAACTATCTAAAAACTATATGGGCATGTTGAATATGAACAATGGCTTTTGCTGCAGTGCTAGTGCTATGAAAAGGCATAATTTTAGGCTTAACAAATAAAACATTGAGCAGTAGAAATTAACAAAAACTGTAACTAAAGTTGGACATTAATTTTTATTCAATCCATGTGCCAAGGATAGAGGAATGGTTTTCTTACTTCAAATTCAATTTCAACATCAATTCATTGATTGGTGGTAACTTAATTTTTAATTATGGAGGTACCCTACCAAAAACAACAATTCAAAACATGTAACAATATTGTATTTGTATAGAATTTTAATCGAAATGGCCCTACTTACCAGCTTACTTCCTTTGAATAGATTGACATGAATGATACCACCAGCAGTCAGGCCTTTTATTTTTGCTGATAAATGTGTTTGTACAAACTTAACCATGATGGATATGTGTGAAATTTGTCCCCAAGGCCCAATATTTATTTTGTTTATCTTTTTGTTGTTGAAAAATCCCTGGAAGTAGGTTTCTTTTAATATTGCTCAACCACCTTGTTTTATGAAAGGAAAAAACCCAGAATTTGTGGACTGCCACATTTTTACTAATTTTCACCAACATCATAATTTTATTTGGGTAAATGATTTACTATTTTTTAATTTATTTTTTGTCGGAATGAGTGGAAAGTGGCAGTTGGAATCAACATCTTTTCATGAAATTATCACACTCGGGTTGCATGTAAAATGTTTTTATTGAAAGATTGAAATAAATTTACCCTGATGAATTAATTGATAACGCCATATAAATTATTATTATCTCTCACAATATAAAAATTGTATTCTCTGAAAATCATCTGAAAATAGAAAATATTTAGATCTCTCACCGGGCTTGTTGAAAGGGCAAGACCATTTTAATTTTGCAAAGAGCACTTCCTGTGGACAATATTAAAGTCCATGGGAAATAGTTGACGGAGGCCTCCATGTAATTCCACTAACCCGTTGAAAAATATTCCTGGATTAGAACGAATTTATTGCCTTCGGTGACGAGACGATGACGAGGCTGAATGATTCTTACTGTTTCCATGGTAACTATGGCCTAGCATGTCTTATGTTTTGCTGATTCATGTTGCCTGGTTACAATAGGATCAACACTTTGATGAAAAGTGCGAGGCATTTGTCTGAGAAGGCGTCCTTTCCAAAGGATGTGTTTTTATTTTGTGCCACTGAAAAAAGGAAAAACGGAACAAATATTTGTTTCAAAGGGGTTTTGCAAACACAAGTACTG
The DNA here is from genome assembly GCA_021014325.1 of Plazaster borealis. Taxonomy (NCBI): domain Eukaryota; kingdom Metazoa; phylum Echinodermata; class Asteroidea; order Forcipulatida; family Labidiasteridae; genus Plazaster; species Plazaster borealis. The sequence continues at coordinate 18,922,600 of CM037475.1, read as the reverse complement.
CGTCCACAACTTTTATGATTATGTAGTACGTAGATAATTGTTACACATGTGCAGCCCATTGCTTATAAAAAATTAAACAAATGTTCTTTTAAATTTTTATCATTTCAGTGCATTGGAGAAATATGGGGTACAAGGGATGGCACGTTTCAAGAACTTTATCTGTGACGCTCAAGAGAATCTACCCTCGAACCAAGCAGGTAAATGTAGAATACACAATTGGATTTGTGAAAACAGTTGATCCTATCGAATTTGCTGTTCACAGAATTCGTTGGTGATAACCTCTTTCCTTTTTTTTATTTGAGAAAATAATGATCTAATGCTTTCGGTGACGAAACGATGACGAGGCTGAATGATCCTTACTGTTTCCATGGTAACTACAGCCTAGCATGTCTTATGCTTTGCTGATCCATGTTGCCTGGTTACAATAGGATCAACACTTTGATGAAAAGTGCGAGGCATTTGTCTGAGAAAGCGTTCTTTCCAAAGGATGTGCAAGTTCAAACAACACTGCATTCAAATGTTGGGACCCGTTAAAAGTATCGTTTTGTTTCCTTCACTTAAAGGGATGTACATGGAAACTCAAGGTTAGCAAAAATGTTCACGAACCTCTCGAGAGGAGCACACATGGTCTATTGATGGAGGGTTAAGCATGTCTTCTATTTATTCATTGTCTCGAGTCTGAGAATTAGTCTTCCACTGAAAAAAGGAAAAACAGAACAAATGTTTGTTTCAAAGGATTTTTGCATGTCTTAGTAGTACCTACTGCCACATTGCGCAAGTACTGCATCCACAACTTTTATGATTATGTGGTAAATAATTGTTACACACTTGCCGCCTATTGCTTATAAAACTAAACAAATACTCTTTTAAATGTTTATCATTTCAGTGCATTGGAGAAAAATGAAGTACAAGGAATGGCATGTTTCAAGAACATTTTGTATCATGTTTAAGGGAATCGACCCTCGAACCAAGCAGGTAAATGTAGATTGGATTTGTTACACAGTTGATTCCGTCGAATTGGCTGTTCACAGAATTCGTTGGTGATTACCCGTTTTTCTTTATTTTGATTGAGAAAATAATGACCTAATGCTTTCGGTGACGAAACGATGACGAGGCTGAATGATCCTTACTGTTTCCATGGTAACTACGGCCTGGCATGTTTTATGTTTTGCTGATTTATGTTGCCTGGTTACAATAGGATCAATACTTTTGATGAAAAGTGCGAGGCATTTGTCTGAGAAAGCATGGTGTTGTAATAGCGTTGATATATATACATTACTCATACTTTTGTACTCGTTCAGTTACATCAGAAATCTAAACTAACAAGTTTTCCTGTATGACTTTTGTTGTTTCAGGTGACGGGAACTGAAATTGGGTCAGTAGAGGGGAGTATTTTGCCGAAATCAGTTCGGCATGTCTCAATGGCTTTGGATCAGGAACAAGATTTTCCGAAATCAGGTTTGTACAAGTCAACACATTTATAAAATATTTGTCTAAGGAATGCACTGAGACACTGATTCGTGCATTTATCTCTAGTGGACTGGATTACTGTAAGAGTTTGTGTTATGGCTTTACCTAACACCAAGTGTAAACAATTCCATAAATGTGTGCGTGTTTTTGCTATAAATTGATGTTTTTGCTTATAATGATGTCTTTGCTATGTATATATTGATGTTTTTGCTATATTTTGATGTATTGCTATATATTGATGTATTGCTATATATTGATGTATTGCTATATTGATGTATTGCTATATATTGATGCTCTCTTGGAGTATTTTATCTATTTATTGTCTATTTTTCAATGCATTTTTACTGTACTGTTATTTGTGTGTGTTGTAAATTATGATCTTGCAGTTCTGCAATTCAGTCATGTCCAATTATCATTCTTATAAATTTATTGTGGTACTTCCTTTCTTTTTCACTGACTAGTTTGTGATTCTTGTTGTGATTTTTCAATGTTTTTAGCATTTTGTCAATGTGATTTGCTTGTTTGTAATGCTCTTGTGTACATGGAACGGAATGGGTGCAACAGTAGCCATGACCAAAGAGTCTGGTTTGTTCCGGACATTATAGGCCTACATATCAAACAAAAAGCAAATTTATCAAAAGTTTGTGGCATCAAATATTATTTTGCACTTATTAAGTATGAATTGTGATTAAAGGTTATATGTTCACTCCAAATTAAATTTACAAGTTATTAGTTGTTCACTTTTTTTCATTTCTGTGAAATCAGTCCATGATCAGAGGATAAATTGTTCAGCTTTTGGGGTTTGAACTCCGGTGGTACTTAATGCCGAATCAAATGCTGAAGTTCTCTTTGCCATTGCCATATGTTTGTCGGTGATGTTTAACAGTGACCGAAAAAGTTGATAGGACCTTAATTCACATCCTGAATGGTTGTGTTGCGGATTACATACTGCTGAGACAGAGCAGTGGCAAGGCAAAAGGGTTTGGACAGCTTTTCATTTTACAATAGAACATATTCATCAGTGAGAGTCTATGTTTAATTTTAATGTTGAATCTTTTAATCTCGGAAGTTGCCTGTCTTGTTGACCGAAGTCACCTCGCTGGAGTTCACTTTCCCTCGGGAACACAAGGGGAATGTTTATTATGGACATGAAGGCATTTTAAGGTAGGTTATTTCTCTTTTTGACAGTAAGTTTACCGACCAATTGAAACTATTCCAACTGCACAACTGTTTGTGGTGTTGATGCAATCACCTTGTTATGTCATAATGCAGGCTCACATAGTGCATCAATCATTCAAAGAGGTTATTTCTCTTTTTGACATTAAGTTCACCGACCAATCCGAACTATTCCAAAGTTGCACAACTGTGTATGGTGTCATTATGTCATAATGCAAGCTCACACAGTGCATCTGTCATTCCAAGCCATCGTGTGTCTTTTGCGGCTGTGGTGTCAATGACGATTCAGAAGACGTTACCTTTGTCTGAACGGGGTTTGCCGTCCTTGTGACGGCTCACTCCAGTGTAGACAACAGGACACCACTGAGATAACAACAGCCGCAAAACTATACAGTACAATGTTGACTTTGAATTAAATATTTCTGCCATTTAATCTGAAACAATCATTCTATTCCAGGCATGAAACGACGGTGGTGTGCAGACTGAAGATGTCCTTTAAAGCAGCCTGTTAATTGAGGTAAGTGTCCAGATTGTGAGTGTTGATCCTTGACATCACAGATTTTGTTAATAATAGCAGTGCAATCTTAGATTTAGATTATTGTGTATTTTGGGAAGATTCTGAAGTCTTTTGCGGCTGTAGTGTCGATGACGATTCAGAAGACGTTACCTTTGTCTGAACGGGGTTTGCCATCCTTGTGGCGGTTCACTCCATTGTAGACAACAGGACACCACTGAGATTACAACAGCCGCAAAAACCTCCAGTTGTAGTTGAGAATTATACCAGTAGTTTCCATTATTTACAGGCATGACATTCTTCCTACTTTAGTCTGATTTCTAATTTTTTTGCCCTTTAAAAATTCAGCAAAATTAATATTAAATAGCCTGAAAGTCTATCAAAACCTACACCATATGAACATGTATAGGTACTTGATAATATTTTCCTACTTTTTTCCAAGGGGCCAAATATCACGCCTGTATTTATAACATTCCTCTTGTGTTTATTTCAGGAATGACTTGTACCTGTCTTCTTGGTAGCCAGAGGCAAGCAGACACTGTTCAAGGTTTGTACAATTTTTTAATTCAACAAAACATTTTTGGGCATTGTAGATTGCAGACTGCAAAATTTCCCTCTGCAAAGTAAAATTGTCCTCTGCAATTGAGCAGTGTGTACTTGTAATAGGAAAAATAAATTGGAGAAATAACTAGTCTCAAAAGTATGTGTCTTTTCAACAATATTGGCAACAACAAAAACCATGACATCCACTAAAAGTATCAGGGTGGGCTGCCTGCATTGGGTGGCTGGGGGAACACTGGCATGTTAATTTTCTTGCAGAGTCATTTCCAGAACTAAAGGCGGAAAAATCTCTTGTGTTTTAAGTCATTGATGATTCTGTTATAGGTTATCCAGGTCAGAGTATTACCATGGTGATATCGTCTTAAAAATCTGAGACTTGTAAATGAGCATTGAGAGCCAATTTCATGCTTCAAGCAAATTATGGAAGAAATATATAACATTATTTTGCATCATCAATGGGAAACTTGTTGGCAGTGATTGGCTAAAAAACTAAGATGATGTTTTTCCTTTTGCAGAAGTATCAGGGCGAAGCTGAAGTTTCATAATGTAGTTGACTTCCGACTCGGCCTCAATTAGAACAGGTAAATTTACAGATTTCCATTTTTCAAAACTTGTTACATGTTTTGAATCTCCATCCTTCATTGTTGTTGCTTGACATCACAGACTTTGTTAAGAGCAGTGCATTCGCAGATTTAGGTAATGGTGTATTTTGGGAATTTTTTTGAAGTCTTGTGCAGCTGTAGTATCGATGACGATTCAGAAGACGTTACCTTTGTCTGAACGGGGTTTGTCGTCCTTGTGGCGGCTTACTCCATTGTAGACAACAGGACACCACTGAGATTACAACAGCCGCAAAAAGTCCAGTTGTAGTTGGAGAATTATACCAGTAGTTTCAATTTTTCAGGACTCTAATTTGGGATAAAAATCCACAAGACTGCAGGGTTTGTTACTCAAAATGTTCACTGGACCAGAAATGCTGAGTCCTGACAAAGCCACAGCTTAATGTGCATGTTTCTATTTGAACAATGAATCATATTTTTGAACGCACGAGGGCGCTTTCTTCGGGGAATGTCAAGCATCACAATTACAGTTTCATCTTATTTTAATTACCTGTATGTAGTTTTCTTGCATCAATGACAAAATACATAAACATAATAATAACAAAAATGAAAAACCCCGTTTGTTTACTTGTTTTTCATCACGTAAAAATTGGTCCACATGCGCCCTCACACGGTCAAAAATACGGCGAATTGAGCTTTACGAAAGACATGTAAGAGAAGATTTGTTAAATACACAATACCACCGGACTTGTCCGGTCATAAGTTTACAGCCCCGACACTTAAACCACTGGAGTGGGGTCCAGTGTAAAATTCTAGCATTTAATATTCCTCTTGTGTTTATTTCAGGGATGACTTGTACCTCTCTTCTTGGTAGCCAGAGGCAAGCAGACACTGCTCAAGGTGGGTACATTTTTTTAATTCAAGAAAGCATTTTTGGGCACGGTTGATTGCAGACTGCTAAATTTCCCTCTCCAAAGTAAAATTGTCCTCTTCAGTTGAGCAGTGTGTACTAGTGGTAGGAAATATAAAGTGGAATAATAGCTGGTCTCAAAAGTATGTGTCTTTTTCTCTGTTAAGACGATCAAGGTGATGAAACGAAATTGGGTATTGAACCAAAAGTTGAACACACACAATCTTATGTACAATTGTGATTTTCTTTAGACTCAATGAATCTTTGCAACGATACTGGCAACAACAAAAACCATGGCATCCACTTAAAGTATCAGGGTGGGCTGCCTGCATTGGGTGGCTGGGGGAACACTGGCAAGAAATTTCTCTTGCAGAGTCATTTCAAGAACTGAAGGTGGAAAAATCTCTTGCGCTTTGAGTCGATGATGAAACTTTTATAGGTTGAGGTCAGAGTATTACCATGGTGATATCTTGATAAAGAATCTGAGACTTGGAAACGAGCACTGAAAGCCAATTTCATGCTTTAAGCAAATCATGAAATAAAAACAAATTATTTTGCATCGTCACTGGGAAACTAATGGGCCCTATCCCCTTTTCTCACCCAAGCTATTCAGAAGAGATCTAAGTTGATGGTTTTTTTCCTTTGCAGGACCAAGCTGAAGTTTCATAATAATGTAGTTAACTTCTGACTCAACTCCAATAAGAACAGGTAAATTTACAGACTTCCATTTTTCAAAACTTAATACTTGTTTTGAATCACCATCCTTCATTGCCGTTGCTTTGTATATGATGAGAACACATTTGACACCTCTTATGTTAGGGCCAAGCACTCTGTGTTGTGGCTCGATGAGTAGACTTTTCTCTGATGCAGGCAACTGGCACTGGATGTGGTGGTTAACTCGTTGGCTAAGAACCACAGGGCTAGTCAGCTGTACATTTGACAATGCTGTCAAACTATTTGACTATCCCCGCTGGGCTACCTGAGAGGTTTTTAGGCGATCAAACTTGCCTACAACACTCTTGACTAGTTTGTGACTAAATGAAGCCCCGCTACCCCATACCAAAACCTGTTGACTATGTTGGTCACAAAAGCTTTTACTAGCAGCTCATAACGGATTTCTTGAATTGAATATTGGAAACTTGTTTCTCTAAGGGGCTTTTTTATTATAAACTGATAAAGAATTTTGTCTTATTTAATTACACCCATGTGTGTTAAGCACTTTATACTCGGTACTCCCCCTCCCCCCTTGAGTCCTGTAAAAAAAAACCACTATAATCCAAAGGCAATTTCACAGGAATCGGGACAGTACCGAGTATACAATGCTTAACACACATCCGTGTATGGGTAAAATCAAATGATACTTGTCATATTTGTTTCATTTGGTGTTTTCATGTTGTACCATTTTAATGCGCTATCAATATGAATGTTTAATACGCCATTTCTGTACAAGACTTGGTCTTTTGAATATGCCTCCATATTTGCCTCTGTTTCATTGTGTCTCATATAATCATAATTCTAGAAGTTCTTTATACATCTTTGTTCAGTTGACCTTCTCTTCAATTTCTTGTATGTACATTTTGCAATCTGGAAATATGTTGAATTGAAATGAATGTGTGTTTTATGAAAAATATTTCTGAGTGGCACTGATCATCAGGTAGTTGATTGTGTTAAAATCCTTGGTGCATCATGTATTTTGATTATCTCTGACCTTAAATATATATGGAACCAATCTATAGTATTAAGGCTTAATAGTAAAATATTTATGCTTAAACTTTTGAAGAAACTTAAAAATCCCTTTCTGACTTGTTGACAATTTACAAAGGTTACATCCGACCACTTAAAGAATATGCCCCATTTGTACATATATTGTTCTTGTTGACAGTAATTTGTATTCCCCGCCCCCCCTTTTTTTCTGGGCCTCTGTAACTTTACCATTTCTGTTTAATGTTACATTGTCTCAATTAAGCCTTTCGCTACAAGTGCAATGATTTTGCTAAACCAGTGTGATGATAATAATGATAATACTATTATTGATTTTATAGATTCAGCCAGAATTGTGAGCAGCGAGATCGACTTGAAACAATTGTATGCAAGGTAAGGTTTCATTCATTGCACTACTTCCATACCCATATGTCTCCACAACTCAATGACACAATGCTTATCATGAGCAAATGTTCACTGCTTAGGATAGCCCCAAAACAAAATCCATACGTGTGATATTTTCCCAAATAACAATTATTTATGGGATTTAGGGCAGCGTTCTCCCTTAACAGTGGTCCGCTGGCCAAATGGCAGTTAAAACAGTCAAGGATCAGTCAGAATTCTGCCCAACATACCGACTGGCTAGTTGATTGCTTCACACAGCTACATGTAAACCACTGATTTTCCATACTGCTCCAAATTACATAGTCCCATGCTAATAACAATGTTTAAAGGAAACCCCAAAAATATAGACCAGTGAACAAGCTGGCGGACCAGTGAAATGACTCGCCAACTCTGGTCCTGCTGGATAGTGACTGAAGAAGTTCAATGTAAACCCTGAAGGGGGGTAGGAGGCTTTTAGTAACTGAATTTGAGGAGTGATTGGTTATGCTTGCATATGATGAAAGAAATTCTATATTTGTGATGTAGTGAGCAAAACATCCACCAACGCTGATGCAAGTCAATCATTTCACCTCGTTCATTGTGCGACACGTATTGAACGATCACGATCAAACACTTCAGTGCTAAGTAATACTATGTAGAAAAAAGCCCATCAATATTTTATTTTTTAACATGAACAAATTTCATTTTTGTACACGGGAATCTAAAGAAGCCATTCTGAGTTGCCATGTGTAAAAAACATGATCGCTGAGCTTTTTAATTTAGTTATAGCTCCCGAGTATGTTTTATTAATTTGGTTGCACTATTTTGTTTCTTCTCTCTCTCTCTTTAGAGACGGGGATGTATTGGATGAATCCTGAAGAATGAATAGAACCATGTGGGCTTTTCAACACAAATAATGACTCTGTAACGAACTGAATGTTTTATCAACTTATTTTGTAACTTTATTAACAAACTCTGTTTTTCCTCAACGATTCCGTTAGAATACAAAACAATGAAAACAAAACCCCGGTTTAAAGAGTTTTGCTTCTGAAACTTAAAACAAATATTCTACTAAATAGCATATCTTTTTAGAATTGCATAAAATTAAAGTAATGGAATGCAATAACAGAACTTTAAAAACTATGAACTTGTGTATGCATAAAACATATTTTGTAAAGGCTTTTATCAAGAGCAAATACATTCGGGTCCAATTTCACACAGCTGGTTGAGCATAAAATGTATCTAAGCACAACAAAATTATACTTACCAGAATAAGGTTACCAGCCAAAATACCATGTCACGTGTACCACCTGCGACTGGCATCCTGCTTATTTTTGAGCAGTATTTGCTGCTTGAGCAGCTCTACGAAATTGGGCCCTTGTAACATGGGTTTTTGGATCTGACATTGGGAAAAATGGATTGGAAACAGAAAATAAATTAAACCTTTTTTCCTTTTTATCTGACTCGCCAAGACACTTTCAAGTTCATATGATGATGCGATCAACCAAAATGAGTCATTTGTCGACCCAGGTCATTTTTCATTTTGTTATAAATTTGAAAAGAGCATAATGTATGCCTTAATATTATGTTAAAACCCTATGTTGATACCACACCTGTTGTGAAGTAAGAAACAGACCCAGAGATGAGAGAATGAACTGAGAAAAAGGGGGTTTTTTGTTGTTGAGTTGTTTATTGAAATCGCATTTTTTTTTTTCTTCATGCTAATTTTAGTTTTTTTTTTTTATATTTATTCAGAAGATAGTAATATATAATAAATAAGATTTATTTTTTTTTTTTTTTTTTTTTGGCTTGTTTCATCATACTGATATTTCCGACAAACGACTCATTTAGTTTGATCGCATCACAATTGTTGAAATCCTTGAAGTTGCAGTCTTTGTTTCAAAAGATCGTCCGCTATTTACAGTTGTACATGTACTGCATACACAGTGTGCAGGTACCGTATGATTTTCATTCAGAGACGGTTTCTATCCACACAAGTATTGTGTGCAAAATGTCTCAAAAGGATACAACTGTCACTGGTGGTTAGAGAGACAAATTAGTTATTCAAATAATAAAGTTCTTCTTTACATATTTGTAAATATATAATCTGTGTTTCTGTATTCTTTATCTCACTTGTAAGATGTAAACATTTATTGTTTTTTAATTAAATATAACTGTTTCTACTTCAACTATTTGATTTTATATTTATTTGTCCTTATTAGGTGGCTTTTCTGGTAATTGATTGGTCAACATAATAAATGATGGAAATCACTCATTTAAGAAAAACTTGTTTTTTGCAATATTGGCATGCCATACTATCTCAATTAAAGGAACGGTACAGAACTGGGAATTAAAATTTTCTTTAGGATCACAGATTTACATAAAACTTACACGGTCTCATGATGATAGTAGAAAACATCCTAAATATTTATCTCTGTGATGCCATATTTTGATGAAATGAAAAAAAAAAAAAATTCGATTTTTGTTATTTATAAGCGTTTTTATATTTATTTTATAATTGTATAACATGTGTGGTAGTTTTTTTTTTTTTTTTTCTTTCGCCCCAGAGATCGATTTCAAACTCTTCTAGGTTTGTCAGTTTATGTATGTATATGGTGGTTTATATAAAGTTAACTACTGTTTTCTTAGCAAAACCAATTCTGTAATGTCTTAAATATAGCATCAGGTGATCTTTTTTTTGTATGGAAGGAGACTGAAACCTGATGTACCGGGTAGAACTGGATGAAAGTTGTGTTTTCTAAACTTTAGTGGGTCGCTATCGACGAGAAACATTTTTTTCTCAACATGTTGAGGCCTGATCATAGCACAGTGTGGATTTCAGAACAGCTTCTGGCCACTGCGGATCTCGCCACTTCTCGTGGTAAACAGGAATCGAAATAAAATAGGGGATTGATCAAAGAAAACATGACGGCACGATATATTTGAGCTTAGATTGGGGTGAGGGATCTCGTCACTTCTCAAGGTGAATCAAAATAGGGGATCGATCAAAAATACATGACGGCACAATTATTTTACTCGTCATTACCTCTCATAACTAACCCCTGGTAGGGATGTGCTGAAAATCAACGTTGATTGGCTCACCAAAATTGACTGCTCTGCGCAAAACTTGTGTCAAAGTGCACTTATTTCGACACAATACACTTCAAATCAATCCTTTTTTTATATGGTCACCCCAAACTGCATACAGTTAGACGTATCACAAGAATGGGAGGGGCCAGTTGCTCTATGACTTGGATGCGTCTTTTGACAGCGCGCTTTGAATAGTCTCTAACACCGAATGGATCAACCACAGGACTAATGAAAATATCCAATATATTTGGATATTTCAAAGTCGCACCTCCAGGGGTTTGGATCGAGCAAGGCATTCTGGGAAAGAAAACAAAATTGGGCGGCGAGATCGTTCATCACTTGGAACAAGGTTGGGGTGAGGCGTAAGTGGGGGGAAATGTTTTGTTGCTCGGCAGCCATGACATAAATGAAATTCTAGTGACTATGAAGGGAGAAATACTTGTGCTAAAAATGGTGTAAATTTTGCAACAAACTAAAACGGTACAATTTCATTTATGGTTTTATATAATGGTTTAATAACTTGTATGCATCCATGCAAAGCAAAATTCAACTCCTGAGCCTTCCACTACAAACTCGGTAGGTTTTAAACTCTATTACAACTTCAAACCTTTTGTGTTACTTTATGAAACCTTAGTTATTATTATAAAAACTTTCATATGATATTAAAATAGTATAAATAAATCTATTAAACATTTTGAAAAGCACCAGAAAAAAAATTAAGTTATTTATAAAATCCTTATGCTAGCATGTGGCCTCAATCCTCGCACGTCCTCTTCTGCTTCGTCAAAATTGTTTAGACTTTGATATGACTGACCCAGTGATGAGCAATTGCTATTTGCGCCTACCATGCCTACTGGCCCCAGAACTTCTGAATTCTTCACTTTGGCAATTGGATAGAAGGATTTGGGTTTTAACAGGTTTTTAAAAAACAGTATGATACTTTTCAGAAATGACTGTGAACCTTGTCTTGTTTCTTGTGGTGTGAGATTATTTCTTGCAGGAAACTTTTAAAATACAATTATTTCAGAAGCATGTTCTATACAAAAGTGGCACTGTAAAGCATGGGGAAGAGAGGTGGTGGTAAAATAAATGATGTGTTATTTCAATCATAGAGAAAGGACCCACAGTTTTTAATGTAGTCTTTAAAAAGTTTACAGTGAAATTTCATTTTTAATTGGAGCTTACGGGCTTTGATTAGCTCTGTGTTGGTAACCTCAATAGTTTATCATTCTTTGGTCTTGCTGTGAAAGCAAAGAAATTTGTTGAAGTGAAACGCAGCGAGTTTTGAAGTTGTTTACTGTGGTGTACTGTACCATCACTAAAGATTTTTATCACAGTGCAGCTGTCTTGTTTACGTTGTTCTCCATCAACGTAACCAAACGGAGGCTTGAAGAGAAAACAAGGCCTTCTCTTTGTACAAACTAAAACAGTATTCTTAAAGGCTACGATATAGTCTTGCACCCATGGGCGCATATGGGTTGATTTGCCACAAAGTTTTACACAGATACAAACATCGGCACCAATTTCCAATACTGGATCAAAAGTCTTTTTTGTTTTCTCTGGCCAATTTGTTTTCTTGCTGAGCCCAAATTATCCCCCCAGTTTTGCCAGAATCTGGGAGGGCAGTTGCACCCCCCTTGGTTACGCTATTATATAACTTGTATATTTCTATGGTTGATACACATAGCAATCTTAATCCATGCATGTTTCAATATGTAAATGTGTAAGCACAGAACACTTAAAATATAAAACCAAACTATGACTGTATAAAAATGGCTCCTTTGAAATATTAACATGTTAAATAGAGTCTACTCACTTATAAGTACAAAAAATGTATGTACACTGACAAAACAAAATCTAATTAGTTGAAACAACAGAGTAACAAAAATACCCCCCCCTTGGTTACGCCACTGTTCCCTCTACTTCTATTATATAACTCATATATTTCTATGGTTGATACACATAGCAATCTTAATCCATGCATGTTTCAATATGTAAATGGTTGACCTTGTGTAAGCACAGAACACTTAAAATATAAAACCAAACTATGACTGTATAAAAATGGCTCCTTTGAAATATTAACATGTTAAATAAAGTCTACTCACTATTAAGTACAAAAAATGTATGTACACTGACAAAACAAAATCTAATTAGTTGAAACAACAGAGTAACAAAAATACAAATACACTGATAAAAATAAGTAAAGTAAAGGCACTTTAAAGAAAAAATATCAAACAAATACTTGCACACACTTTGTTTTGAGATAATACTATTAAAAGATAAATTGTGCAGATATTAGATGCATAGTTTGGCAAAGTTACAGCAAATTGTATCCTTCTTGGAATATAAAATACCTAATTTGATTTTTAAAAAACCTTACTGGTACTTGGAGGTTAAAAATAAGTTTGTTTTAGAAATTCCCTAAGAAGCAAAGAACACAGCACCGAGGACAATGCCTCGGAATCATCTCAACACCTAAGCTACTTGTCCTCTGGATGCCACAGTACGGGCCGGAATTAAGTGGCAGGGCTCAAATTTTACACTGGACCGCAGGCCCGAGGCCCGAGGCCAGTGATTTTAGTGTCGGGCCAGTAAACTTACGACGGTATTAGTTTGGCGGTCTTGTGTTTTTCATTTGAGTAATCACACCTCACTTTGTCATCAAAAAAAAGTTGCTCAAATGTTTACCTTAGTCCAATACAAAACTTTTTATTCTGTTGATTATCGAAGCACAGACTTGCCCATATGACAAATGAGATAAATCTTCTCTTCATCTTAGTGCTTGTTCAAATAAAAACAGTTTGCTTGTCAAAAGTTTTTTAATCATTTTGATTGTGATCCAGTAAAAATTTTGCACTACACTACAAGTGGTGCGGTCTTGTGGACTTTTCCCCCAAATTCGAGCTCCGAGTGATCACTGCACAGGGCCACGCATTGCAACATCTACAGAGGGATTCCTTTTGAGGTTACACACCTACATGTGTGTTCCGACACCCCTAATGCATCTTCCTAATTTTTATCCTAACCCTCACCCTAACCTTAGCGTGAAGATCATGAGGGGGTGATCAGAATATAGGGGTGTTGGAACATAGGGGTGTCAGAACATAGGGGTGTCGGAACATAGGGGTATTGGAACATAGGGGTGTCGGAACATAGGGGTGTTGGAACATGGGGGTGTCGGAACACGGGTGTCAGAACACATGGGTTTTGGAACACAGGGGTGTTGGAACGTAGGGGTGTTGGAACGTAGGGGTGTTGGTACGTAGGGGTGTTGGAATACAGGGGTGTTGGAACGTAGGGGTGTTGGAACATAGGAGTTTAATTTTAGGGGTGTCAGAACACAGGGGTGTTGGAATGTAGGGGTGTCAGAACACGGGTGTCGAAACGTACGGGTGTCGGATCATAGGGGTGTTGGAACATAGAGCAGTCATCGTCCATTTTGGCCTGTACTGTACTTTATAAAGCAGTACTGGTGGTAAACCTTTGATGAGTTTTGTGCCTACAGTTGTCTAGAAACCTCTGATACAGAGTGACATACCTCCCTATGGAAAGTTAATCATTTCAGACGCAATCAGTCTTATAAAGGCAAGATACAATATTGGAGGAAAAAACTCATTTTCTACCCTGCATTGTTGACATGAACAAATATCTGGTTATCAAGAAATGCATCACAAACACAACTTGCGAAAAGTGTGTGTTGTTTTTTTTTCTCTTTTGTTTTATGTAGTTGCTCATGTCTTTAAAAAAAGGAACGAGCTTGTTCAGTTCTTTTGCTTTTTAAGTTCTGATCATTTTATACGGGAACAGAACTTAACGCATTGAAATCATCTCAGAATTATCAATGATGAAGAATGGAATTGTGAAGCTAAGTATGCGCATCACAGATTGGCCAATAAGAAACCTCTTTCTGACCTATACTGAGGGTGACCCACTTATATTATATAATAAAAAAACTATATTGTATACTTTTTTTCCCTTTTTTGGGGCGGGGGGAGTTGGACCTTGGTGAAACACAAATTTCATCAAAAAGCGATTTTTTTTCTTTTTTCGTATCTATTCTGTTAGTTTGAAATGAGTTGGTTACCAAAATTGTACCACTCCTTTAAAGATGGTCTGGATCAACCGCTCTCACCTCTTGCTCTTCTTAAATTTTCCATCGGCGCCTTTTCCCATGTACGCGGTCCAGCTCTGCTTCTCAGCCGGTAAGAACCGAAAATGCTCGGCGATCTCTTCTCTGTTCATTGCACCGACTGTGACCTCGTCGCTCAGGAAGACTTCACCCCTGTCCTTCTCCATAGTGGACCATTCTCCCCTCTTGATGGCGGTGTTGAGGACCAGTCGCCGGACAACCAAGCTGATCTTTTCCTTGATGTAACTGGATTGTTCGTCTATAACATTGCCTAAGTGTGTCTCTGCATAGATGTACTCCAAGTTGCCATCACTGTCAAGATCACCTATTATACCTGTGATATAATAATAATAATAATAATAATATAGTCTTATATAGCGCACGTATCTACCAATAAGGTACTCAAGGCGCTTGAACAGACAGACAGTAAGTTTTTCCTGCAAGGTATTCTGAGCTATTGAAGTATGAGACCTATTCCTTTACATAGCACCATATAATGGTTTACAAGGTGCTGTGGCGCAATATGCAGCCAATCAAACCAGGAACACCGGGGTGAACCCCTTCTCTTTACGATAAGTGCACTGGGTTCTTTTACGTGCATTACACAACACATGGGACCTACGGCTTTATGTCCCATCCGAAGGACATAGCAATAATGGTTAAGTGTCTTGCTTAAGGACACAAGTGTCACGACCGGGAATCGAACCCACACTCTGCTGATCAACAACACCAGAACTTGAGTCTGGTGTTCTTATCCCCTCGGCCACAACACGCCACAAAAGAAACAAAAACACTCTAATAAGATGGAGGTTTGCATCGACACCATGCATTCAATCTCTTTAACGAATGAGTCGTCCTGAGAAGAATAATACAATATCTAGTTTTTATATAGCGCTTTATCTACGGGCGTCTCAAAGTGCTTATCAATATTTATTTCCAGACACGTTTTTTAAATTGTGAGACCCATTTATGTAGCACCTTATAAGGATTTACAAGGTGCTGGCATGCATTCAGCAGCCACTGCCAGAAACACCGGGGCAAATCCCTTCTCTTAGTGATAAGTGTAACTGGGTTCTTTCAACTTAAAGCTGCCAAGTTTCCATTTATCAAGTCATAAACCGCAATTTCAAATAATTTTGGGTTGAACAAAGAAAAAATTGACTAGAACTTGCGCCCTTCGGATTAACGTGCTGGCGCTCTGCCAACTGAGCTATCTAGCCCTGATGCTATCTAAACTTATCTATCCCTAAAAATTTCCATTTACATAAAGAATCAATCACCTGTTCCTAACAGAGAAGGAATCCTGACGGTACAAAGTTCTCCTCCAGGTATTTCCCTCCTCCTTCGTGTCATGTCACCATCCTCAGGATTCTTGACACTTTCCCCTTTTTGCTGGTCAGGAGATGAACCAGTAACACCCTTAGGTGTAGTGACTATAGAATCAGATGTTAGTTTTTCAAGTGATTCTTGCTTCTTGGTTGTAGTCTCATTGTTTTTGTCGGAGACACTTTCTCGCTTTGGCTGGTCAGGAGATATAACATTATCACCCTTAGGTGTGGTGACTATGGAATCAGTCATTAGTTTTTCAAGTTGCTCCTCGGTCTTCGTCTCAGTCTCAAATTCTTTAGAGATGTCTGTATCATTGGAATCTAAACTCTGATTTGTGGATGCCATGCGCAGCAGATCAGCATCGGACATATTTGTTGTTTCAAGTAAACCTTTACTTGAATTTAAATGTGGAAGGGACAGTGTTTGACCCGTCGTGATGCCTGGTACAGTGGTGGCGTTACTCTGATCCGCCTCTGCGACAATTTCAGCTTCTTCGGTTGTCTGTGCAGCTGAAGTAGTAATCTCTAAATCAGAGGTGTACCCTTCTTCCCCAAGTGTGAGAGTCTGAGTTGTAGTGTCTTGGGATGCGTATGATGTAGTCTCCATAGGAAGTGTAGTCTTAATACGAGCAGTTGTTATCTCTTTCTGAGTGACAGAAACTAAGTTACTCCTTGCATGTTCAGTGGTTGTCATTTCCACACTGTGGTTTATTGAACTAGACATTTCAGCCGTCGTAAGTTCAGTTGTTGTTTTCTGTGGGGCAGATGTAGTAGTAGTGTCAGGCTTAGCTTCAGTTGTAGTATGATCAGTCTTGTGGGATATCAGAGTTTCAGTTGTAGATACCTGTGTGGTTATTTGAGGTGTCGTCTTGACACTACCTGAAGACGCAATCTTCCTTTTCTCCTCTGTTACAATTGTGTTTGGAGTCGTGGTGCTTAAAAGGTCACTAACCTGTTGTACAGTTGTGGCAAAATCAGCTGTGGTAGGTGCATGATTCACAGTGGTCATCTGATCGGGACCTGTGGTGATTTCAGTTGTAGTTGGTATCTCTTGCCCCTCTGGCGTGGTAGCAGCCATTTCTATTCCCTCTGTTATAGTAACAGCCATTGTGGATGCTGCTACTGAGGTTGCCTCGTCCAACTGACCGTGTCGAGCAATGTCTTCTGCTGTGACTGTTCCTTCCTCTGTGGACGGAAGAGCTGATTGGTTTGGACTGGGCGGTGGTGTTGGGTGATGGTACGAATCACTCTTCAAAATGTTCCTGTCTTCGTCAGTGAGGGCTGAAGCAAGAAAGATAAGATTCAAGGGTGAGAGTCATGTGTGAGTCTAGGATCAGAATGTTAGGTGGCAGGTTGAAATGATGGGATTTCAAGCTCGTTGTAAGCCCTGGACTCGATTTCATAAAGAGATAAGATTGATCTTAACTGTGAATCAATCTTAATTGCTAAGCAAAGTGTGATGTCACAATATAAATCACTGTGGTGATACGGACAACTCATCTTCAGATGAATCTTAGTGCTACGTGAAATCAAGTCATGGAGTTACAGATTGCAAGTAGCTTCTAGGAACAGTATCTTCATCAAAGAGCATGGTTTCTCTTTAAATCTGAAGAAAATAACAGCTACGTTTTCACCATGCAGACATAAACAAAAGTCTGAATTCAGATAAAGGTCTGGAATTTCTCATCCCTGAAGATTAAAAAAGAAGTTAGTTATCAAAGTTTTCACACCATCAACTAAAAGTCCTTTTTTCAGTGCCTTTAAAGGGAGGGTATACCTTTGGTAATTACTCCAAAAATGAATGACCATAAAAACTTACTTGGTAAGAAGAACTGCAGCTGTTGATAATGTATAACATTTTGAGAAAGAATTCCCTTTAAAGGAATGTGGTTTTAGAGAGAGGGATTCAAAAACATTTCAAACTGAGAAACGTTTCTGCATAAAACATTTCTCAGATTGTGTATTCAAATTGCAGATTATTCTTCCTGCGTGGAAATTACCCCTCCAGATTTTTGGCAATATCTCAAAAATGCTACCACCTTTTGAAATGAAATTTTAACAGGTTCGTTTTGTTGCATATATCTCTAATTATATAGGATCAAAACAATCGAACGGTTCCAAAAACCAAAGGTATACTTTGCCTTTGAGCAAGCTTTTTTTCCTTTTTCAAGACACACTTACTATACTTATACTTGGCAGGATGAATCTCTGCTAGTTTTAGGGGGCTCTTTGCCAGGTCTCTGTCTATCAGTAAAAGCTCTGACAGGAAGACATTCATATCCCTCTGACACTGCTGCTTCACTGGCTCCTCATCGTCACCATGCCGACGGTGTCTCAGATCGGAGGAAGGAACTTCCATGCTGTCGTCAGCAGAGGGCGCTGTCTATAGTCGGGGAAAGGGTCAGATTCAGATTAATAGTTTTGTCTTTAAGGGCGAGTTCAACATCGTAACTACTACTCGATGTATCACTCTAAATATTTTCCTCATTGTCATCATGACGACGATTTCTCAGATCAGAGGAAGGAACTTCCATGCTGTCGTCAGCAGAGGGCGCTGTCTATAGTCAGGAAAGGGTCAGATTCAGAATAATGGTTTTGTCTTTAAGGGCGGGCGAGCTCAACATCATAATTACCACTGGATGTATCACTCTAAATATTTTCAAAGGAATAGTTCGCTCTAGAATTGCTTGCATGAGGGAAAAATAAAGATCACTGAGTATTTGAAAGCACCTCTAAAAAAGGAGTGATATCATTGGATTTGTACTAATTAAAGCCATTTAGTTTTCAAGTAACATTTAAACAATTATATATACAATTTTGTCCCTGATAATTAATCAATTCATTTCTTGAAAAAGACACTTTGTGCCAGTACCAGCTTTGTACTCAGTTCCTGTATTATCATCAGCTTTCTTAACCCTTTTTAGAGATCATAGCCGCCCCAAATGGCTGTAAAATCTCACCAACCTTGAAATGTTTAAGAACAAATTTATATTTCCCCTCATAAAAGTGCCCTTTACTAGGAAAAAAATGCCTTGCCCTTAACAAGAATGAAGTACCAGGCCACCAAGCTGATGATTCAGGCACAAACGGATACTACTTTTAAGAGTCTAGCTCACCAATTCATGTCTGCCCTCATCAGCTCCTTCCGTTTCCATGGATGCGGAGTTGCTATGGAGACCTTGAACCCAGAAGAGGAATGCATCTTTGTGTCCTTGACTCTGTATGGTCAGTGGGGATGACATCACTGGAAAAAGGGCGGATGTCTTGAGATACCAAAGCGTCTCACCATTCCGTCCGTCCAGAACAAAAACCTAGCATTATGGGGAGGGGGGGGGCAACAAAACACTACATCAATAACAGGGATGAGAGTTGACGACTTTGACAATTCCTGAAAATGGCTTGTGGCCCTGGGTCCCCTCTGATTTTAAACCCTGAACCTCCAAGATGCTTACAGACTCTGTGCATCACAAGAAATACAAACCTACAGAATAAGAAGTAACTATACATAAATGGTAAACTTGCGGGTACAACCATGTGTAAAAATCTCTTTTGTGGGAGTGTTGGCTCTGAAAAGAGCCGGTGTGGTCTCGACGTTTCGAACAGTATACTCTGCTCACCCTGAAGACACTCAAAGGAGAGGAGCAGAGTATAGTGTTTGAAACGTCGAGACCCCACCGGCTCTTTTCAGAGCCAACACTCCCACAAAAGAAATTTTACACATGGTTGTACTTGCAAGTTTACTATTTATTTATAGTTACTTCTTAATTTTCGACACCATGCAAAGCTTCAAACAACACTTACAAACCTACAGGTTTGGACACAATGTGGACCATTTCTTTCTCCTTTTTGGTCACTGCTTTACTTCTTTCTAGAAAATTTGAATGCTCAAGGAGATTTTTAGAAAATCAGGAAAAATTCTGGAAAATCTCACCCTTGATCAATAGCACTGTTTGCTATTAACCAAAATGCACAAACTTCAGAATTTTTTTTCCCATGTTGTTATGGTAGATGCATTGTTCAAGACCCTCCCTTGAATATGATCTCAGAAGATCAAACAGCGCCCTCACTGAGGGTCAAAGGAAGATCAATCATTGGCTGAGAGTTTCGGCTGGCGTGTACACGCTTGCACACTTGTTTGAATTCAGCAATGGCAGTGGCAGCCTAAGCAAAGTTTTATAAAAGTAATAACAACTAGAGATGAGTTTTTGTCATGTGACAAAAACAAGGTGTTCGCAGGGAGTGATTGAATGAATAAACATTCTACCTTATCAATCCAATGCCTGGTCCAGGAGTTATGAATTTTTCAAAAAAATTAACATCAACTTCCGGTTTGGACCGGAAGTCAAGGTCAAATAGGGGTCACATTTTGTGTAGCGCGTTTAGTTTATGAAGATGATTTAGATGATGTATGGATTGTAAACCTCCACCAATTTGTTGAAACATTAACTTTCACTTTCCGGTTTGAACCGGAAGTCAAGGTCAAATGAGGTCACAGTGTGTAGCGTTTCTTAAATCTTTGGAGCCCTTTCTGATGATGTATAGATGATAAAAATCCAATGTGTGGTTCAGGAGTTCTGATTTTTCAAATATTAAATTTCATCTTCCGGTTTGAACAGGAAGTAAAGGTCAATTGGGGTCACATTCTGTAAATCGTTTGTTAAGTTGTTACATACTTGTCCAATGATGTATAGATTGTAAAAATCCATTGTGTGGTTCAGGAATTATGAATTTTGAAACATTACATTTCAGTTAATTTTCAGTTTGAAAATCGGTTGTGTAGTTCGTGAGATATGGTCCCACTTCCGGTTGACCCGGAAGTAAAGGTCAACATGGGGTCACGGTACCCAAGGCTAATCTCCAATGCCCAAGGAGTCCATAACTGAACAAAGTTTGAAAATCGGTTGAGTAGTTCTTGAGATATGGTATCACTTCCGGTTGACCCGGAAGTAAAGGTCAACATGGGGTCACGGCTACTCAAGGCTAATCTCCAATGCCCAAGGAGTCTATACCTGAAAACAGTCTGAAAATCGGGCGAGTAGTTCTTGAGATATGGTGTCACTTCCGTTTGACCCGGAAGTAAAGGTCAACATGGGGTCACGGTACCCAAGGCTAATCTCCAATGCCCAAGGAGTCTATAACTGTAAAAAGTTTGAAAATCGGTTGAGTAGTACTTGAGATATGGTGTCACTTCCGGTTGACCCGGAAGTAAAGGGCAACATGGGGTCACGGCTACCCAAAGCTAATCTCTAATGCCCAAGGAGTCTATAACTGAAAACAGTTTGAAAATCGGTTGTGTAGTTCTTGAGATATGGTCTCACTTCCGGTTGACCTGGAAGTAAAGGTCAACATGGGGTCACGGTTACCCAAGGCTATTCTCCAATGCCCAAGGAGTCTATAACTGAAACAAGTTTGAAAATCGGTTTAGTAGTTCTTGAGATATGGTGTTACTTCCGGTTGACCCGGAAGTAAAGGTGAACATGGGGTCACGGTTACCCAAAGCTAATCTCCAATGCCCAAGGAGTCTATCACTGAAAACAGTTTGAAAATCGGTTGTGTAGTTCTTGAGATATGGTCCCACTTCCGGTTGACCCGGAAGTAAAGGTCAACATGGGATCACGGTTACCCAAGGCTAATCTCCAATGCCCAAGGAGTTTATAACGTATTTTAGTTTTAAAATCGGGCGAGTAGTTCTTGAGATATGGTGTCACTTCCGGTTGACCCGGAAGTAAAGGGCAACATGGGGTCACGACTACCCAAAGCTAATCTCTAATGCCCAAGGAGTCTATAACTGAAAACAGTTTGAAAATCGGTTGTGTAGTTCTTGAGATATGGTCTCACTTCCGGTTGACCTGGAAGTAAAGGTCAACATGGGGTCACGGTTACCCAAGGCTAATCTCCAATGCCCAAGGAGTCTATAACTGAAACAAGTTTGAAAATCGGTTTAGTAGTTCTTGAGATATGGTGTTACTTCCGGTTGACCCGGAAGTAAAGGTCAACATGGGGTCATGGTTACCCAAAGCTAATCTCCAATGCCCAAGGAGTCTATCACTGAAAACCGTTTGAAAATCGGTTGTGTAGTTCTTGAGATATGGTGCCACTTCCGGTTGACCCGGAAGTAAAGGTCAACATGGGATCACGGTTACCCAAGGCTAATCTCCAATGCCCAAGGAGTTTATAACTGAAAAAAGTTTGAAAATCGCTTGTGTAGTTCTTGAATTATGAATTTTTTTTAAAATCTGACATTTGATTGTTAGCGAGGTTTGCACGGACGGCTGTTTTAGAGACTAACAAAGACTAACAAAAACTTGAAAAGAGACTAGACTACAAGCATGTTTGAAGGACTTTGAACCTTGCGGTTTGATTCAATGGAGCAAGCAGCCGCTCACCGTCTAACTGGTTTAGATCGCGTATTGTGTGTGTTTTCAATGCAGTTTATTCCCGCGGTTTGACAGCGGGTCAATGTATACCCAATTACAACCATAAGTGAAGGTCAAAAAGGTAACATCTCTGTGGAAAAGTTTGAGAAGGCTTAAAAATCTACAACATGATGTAAAAATTGTGAGTAATGTGTATGTAACAAGTACAAGTATTCCTTAAAGTTTGAATTGTGAAGTTTTCAACTTCCGGTTTGAACAGGAAGGTCAAACAGTATAAGACTCTGTTTAGTATTTGCTACATTTGTCAAGACCTCTCCGATGATGTATAGATTGTTATAATAGCATATGTACTTCTTGCGTTATGAATTTTTAAATGATTAAATTTTGATTTACTGTATTTCAACACTTGATGACGTAATCATGACGTCACAACTACTTGATTGAGGTTTTATCAAGTTCCTTACACGGTGTAAATTTGAAGTTGATCTGATACACAGAAGTTAATGTTTTTGCCGGGAAAGTGTTTTTTTGAAGAATTACACCAAGGCAAACTTTGACCTTCCGGTACGACCGGAAGTTAAGGTCATACGATTTTGACGTTAACTTTTTAAATGTTGCCCGTGTCTTGATCTATCATATGTCCAAATATAAATACTGTATCTGTAATATTCGGGGACATACAGGCTTTCGCATATGGTCACTTTTTTATCTTAAATGGCTTGTAATTTGATACCTGATGACGTCATCATGACGTAACTAAAGCGGTTTCATCTCCTAATAAATATCTAACTATATGTGAAGTTTCAAGTTCATGTGATGTTGGGAAAGGTGTCTTAGTTACCGGACAAGGGACGAAGAGAAGCAGAAGAAGTAAAAAAAAAAAAAACCGAACAAAAATAAGAGGTGTTCCGGGCTGAATGCCCGAACACCTAACGAGAGATTTAAAGTTAAAATTTGCTTGGCAACAAGACAAGTAAAAAATGGGGTTGCTTTCTTGACACACGACAAAGTTCTTACATAAGACTCTGAGAAAGACGCCCACTTTCCCTTGTTCAGCCTAACCATGAGATCAAGCGTGTCATCGTCATTGAAGTAACCTGGTGCAGGGTTGCTGTAGTGAGGGAACAAAGAATGAAGTTATGAACTCTTGAAGAGCAGACCCAACATTGTCATGAATCACCACTGAGGGAGCCCTTTAAAGGTCGGGTCAGAGATTGTTTTTTGTCAATGTAATGCTGATTTATAGGCGAAAATATAAAGAAAAATACGTTAAAAGTCACATGTGAAAGTTTCAGTCGAATACAGTGTCTACTTGCTGAGAAAACAGCAAAAATCTGTCATGGTATTTTCACAAGAATGTCGAATCAATCCACGTTTAGCGAGGTGACAGCGGGTACCAACCGCATCTCTGGCCGCAGCATTCGTGCTTGGTTTTCCTTGGCAGAAAATCATTAAGCAGGGTATGTGCACATAGTAAGCTTGCAGATTGAAACTAAAATATTTGTTGACCAGTGGCGTAACAAGACATTTTTTATTGGGGGGGGGGGAGAAGCGGGGTAAACTACATAATTTCAGGGAGGGGGGTGGGGGAGGGGGAAAAGGTTCTGAGGCCCCTTTGGCTATGCCACTGTTGTTGATAATAATTAACAATAATAATGAACAATAAACTGCCCTCTATTGACCAACCTGTAAGATTCATAGTCAGCAAATCTTCGTCCCGTGGACCAAATAACGTCCAAGTTAGTGCCGTCTAAAGCGACGATTGTACCATTGTACATGAAGACTATTAGGTCATCCGTCCCGTCATTGTTTATGTCAACTACTTCTGTTGGCACGGAAACTCCTTTACTAGAACCACTCCTGAAAGAAAAACATCGTAGGTATTATAAACATTATGGTAAGAAAAATCATCGTAAGAAGAAACATAGCAGGTAAGAAACCTCGCAGGTAAGAATTATCGCAGTTAAAAATTATTGCAGGTGAGAAATATCTCAGGTAAGAAACATGGCGGGTAAGGAGTGTCACAAATAAAACACATTGCAGGTAACATTTGATATCACTTTGAAACAAATTATTTTTTCTTTCTTTGTTTAATTATAGAAACAGATTTTGATCACAGACATTTATGGATCTTTTGTCATACTTTAAAAAAACATTTAACCCTTTCAATACCACATTGTTTATAGGGGTCACACTGCTGCGTACCGCATTTTTTCACACACTGTGTGAAAAAAAGCAACGTGCAGTGTTCACTTGTTTCAATCTTGACTTTTTGTGTGAAGACATATTTTTGTGGGAAAACTTTGTGCATACAATTTGTAGCTTATGAAATTACCTTTCATATGATATCAAAGTTGTATATATTATTTTCATAACCTTTGCCACCTCGACCGGCACGAGTGGGCCAAGGCCCTCCGAGCCCAAGCCCCCAAGCACACGGCGTTGAACGGGTGCCGTGCTCGGTCCAACTACCGGTATATTGTCAGGATCACCGTCATCATCGGACATGTCTGGCGACGAAACATTACAAATTTCATCCGAACCTTCACTAGGTTCTTCTTCAGATCTTTCCAAGTCCAATTCGAAGTCACTATCGGCAAATATTTCAACCAAATTCTGCGGGTCACGAATAGCCATGATGGTGATTTTTGTCGAGAAAACGGAAGCAAGAAACCGTTACTGCTGCAACGTAGTTTTTCTCGAAAAATCGTAATGGTGGCCCCCTATGCAATACACACCATTGTAAAGCCTGATAAACAAGCTACCCGTCTATATAAAGCTCAACAACAGAGGGCGCCAAACAAAATAAATAAAGGCTCTCAAACGCTGCATCTTTTTTTGTCGAGTAAACTCGACATTGGTACGGAAGTACACACGGCGCACGGTCGAGTAAACTCGACAATGGTATTGAAAGGGTTAAACACCACCCTAACAGCGAGGGGTTATAGAGCAGCCAGTTTGAAAATTTATAAAATTGCTTGTTAACAATTCTACCTATACTTCTTCCAAGTTCAAATCTGCAATGCCTCTACAGCGAAATATCTTTCTCATGACACACTCTGACTGTGAGCCATATTCCATGCTTGTATCATCACAGGCCTATTCCCCCCCCCAAAATGTCCCCCTCTGCCACACTAACAGACAAGTGTGATTTGAATGCATTGCCTTTACCTGAGAACTTCCATGATACCGCTGGGTAGAGTCTGAAGCGGTGACCCCCAGGGCTTATTATAACCACCAGACTGCAGTGAAGACACTTTGGCAAGATGTGAAGCATCACAAGACTCAATGGACATCACGTAACAGTACAAATCTCTCAGAGATATAGCCCAAAAGGACCCTGGTAAAACATGAAAACAAAAGTTGTGAGCTTTTATTCGTGTTGGGACATTCAGAAATATCTGACCCTCTGAAAAGTAGTTAAGTCAGTCATTGATTTCAGTGATTTTGATTCTAATGTTGGGCATCTGCAAGGGGAATACCCACGAGAATGTATACAATATTAGTCTTTGGATTGATTTATTGCAGGCTGGCATATTTTATCCATCATTCAAAACCACAGTGGATGAAGTTGAATAGTCGGACAGTGGGAGGGTTGACTGTGTACTGTGTAGATACATTCATCACATGATATCAAAACGCAGGCTGGCGTAGTTTAGCTATCATTTAAAACCAGAGTGGATGATATTGAACAGTCAGACAGTAGGAGGGTTGACTTTGTACTGTGTAGATGCATTCATCACATGATATCCTATCGCAGGCTGGCATAATTTACCTATCATAACAAATTCACAGTGGTAGATATTGAATAGTCAGACAGTAGGAGGGTTGACTGTGTACTGGGTAGATGCATTTATGACACGATATCATATCGCAGGCTGGCATAGTTTAGCTATCATTTAAAACCAGCATAGATGATATTGAATAGTCAGACATTAGGAGGGTTGACTGTGTACTGTGTAGATGCATTCACCACATGATATCAAATCGCAGGCTGGCATATAGTTTAGCTATCATTTAAAACCAGAGTGGACGATATTGAATAGTCAGACAGTAGAAGGGTTGACTTTGTACTGTGCAGGCTTTCACCACATGATATAAATTATATTCTCCAGGCTGGCATGATGATCTTCATTCCAAAACCGCAGTGGATGATACCGACTGGTCAGACAGAAGGAGGGTTAAAACAAACACTACTGCCGTAAAAACCTTTCTGATTTGTTATACTACCTGAAATAGTTTCTCCCCCCGATCCAAAGAGGACATATCATTTTTAAACCAGAGTGGAAAATATTGAACAGTCAGACAGTAGGAGGGTTGACTTTGGACTGTGTAGATGCATTGACCACATGATGTTATATCGCAGGCTGGCATAGTTTAGCTATCATTTAAAACCAGAGTGGATGATATTGAATAGTCAGACAGTAGGAGGGTTGATTGTGTACTGTGCAGGCATTCACCACATACTCCAAGCTGGCATGATGATCTTTCATTCAAAACCGCAGTGGATGATATTAATTGGTCAGACAGA
The DNA here is from genome assembly GCA_021014325.1 of Plazaster borealis. NCBI lineage: Eukaryota > Metazoa > Echinodermata > Asteroidea > Forcipulatida > Labidiasteridae > Plazaster > Plazaster borealis. The sequence goes on along the minus strand of CM037475.1, from coordinate 18,895,869 downwards.
AGGAGGGTTAAAACAAAGACTACTGCCGTCAAAACTTTTCTGATTTGTTATACTACCTGAAATAGTTTCTCCCCCCGATCCGAAGAGGACATAGATAGCACCATTAGCTCTCTCATAGAGGGTTACAGCGGAGTAAGACTCATGGGCATCTGGCATCGCAAGATACCTCCCAAGGCTCTTGCCTGTCTTTCCTGACAGGAGAAGCAATCTTCCTGCAGGTCGAATGGAATCCTGGTTTGGAGAAACCGAGGGAATGGAGGCAATCAGTTGGTTTTATTGCTTATGTCTTTCGTTGTGGAGGTTTTTTTGGTACTTCATGTATTTGAACAATCGTTAAGTTATTCCGTTTTGCAATATAATTAGTATTAACTCTTTCAGTGCCAAGGTCGTACATGTACGATCTATTTTATGTACTCAAAAAGTGCCATTAATAGACACATTGTACACATGTTATCAGGAGAGGGCACTATCACTGAAGCAAAACCATAGACTCAGGGATGTAACAAGGCAACAGCAATCAGCAGAATACATTTTGTTTGGTGAGAAAGACTTTTAGAATTTCGAGAAACCTCAAAAACCTGGGCATTTTTGGTTCAAATCACACAAAAAGCGGGCACTGAAAGAGTTACATAACTTATCTCTTTCAATGCTTTGTTTTGGCCTTTTAAAAATGTTGTTTTCTTCTTGCTATTTAAGTTGCTTTTAAAATTAGCTTGCTTCCATGTTGTTGGCTGCTATCTTTATACTTTAAGTTAAATTTGAAGTATTTTTTATTAATATTGCCTAGGTTTTATAGTTTTTATTGTGAGGCGCTTTGGGGTAATTTACATGAGGTGCCATATGAATGCATTTTATTATTATTAGTGTTATTCACAAATTACTTCAATCAGTTTAATGGATTAAACAATATGGATACATTTGACCTAAAAGTATGCTCTTCGCCTGGCGTACACCTTTAATTTTCCGCATAATGCTTTACGCACAATAAGCATGTGGATTCCAGCGCTTGTACTTCATGCAGTAAAAATATGACGTGGCTGTACAAACCTCATCATTGAGTCGAGTGTCCCCACCATGTGCGACCACATAGTCTGGTACCCCGTCTCCATTCAGGTCTGGTACCACTTGTCCCTGGTAGTAGTTGAAGTGAGGGTTAGTGACGTCTGGATCAGCTGACCAGAGACTCTTGCCTTGAGTAGACAGATTGTATTCAGAAAGATTTCAGATAACAGCTCATTAACCTCCTTTACTTCAGAATACTCCACTGGATAAGATTGTACACTCAACCCCCATGGACTCTGATAAGATTGGTACTGTTCATGTTCCAATTAGTAGGGCAGGTAGAAAATGGAATTATGCCTAATTGATGATACAAGCATGGAATGTGGCACAAAGTCAAAAGTGTGTCATGAGATAGATTTTTTTGCTATAGTATATGGCCATCACAGATTTGTCTTTAGAAGTAAAAAACATACGTTGAATAACAAGCAATTTTTTTCATTTTCAATATGGCTTCCATTGCCAGTTATTCTACCTAAAAATTGTATGGAAAACCTCAAATTTAATAGGGAATACCCACTCAACCATGGAAGGGACTAAAAGTGAAAACCCAATCCAAATGCAAGGTTTCCGGTCCGGGATTCGAACCGGGGTCCACAGAGGTGAAAAAATGTCAAGGAAATTACATTTCTGATCTTTTTCAATTCTTCTAGAGAGTGGATTTGTTTTAAAAAAAAATTTAAAAAAGGAAAGCTTTCTCAAAGTTTTCTACAATAGAAAGCGTTTTTTTTCTTTTCTTTTGTCTTCATTTGTATTTCTACTTATTTCTACTTAATAGTTCCTTCATTGTTTGCTTGTATTGTACTATTTAATACAAGTATACTGGGGGGGGGGCTTGTTTAGCGTATCTCAATCAAGTATTATCGTAAATTCGTAATCTCAGCTCAAAATCATAAATGCTACACCCAATATGTTGGCATCTCTAGTTTCTGTACAAAATTTATCTTCAATAGCAGCACTCATCATGTGATGAATTTGTCCAATCACGCTGGGGCTAGCTTCCCTCCTACCTTTGATTGGATCGAGGCCATGTAACGTAGCCATGCGTCCAGCAACGATACAATCCATATGACCGTCTCCATTAATGTCTAGTTTTCCACACTGTATGGCGAATACTTCGACTTCCGTTCCTACGTCCCACAGTGTAGAACCGTCTCGACCGTCCAAGGCAATCACTCTGCCTGCACAGGGGTACTCCATTCCTGAAATAGAAATTTACTGGTCGTAAGACTACTCATCTATTGACATCTTAACATCACATGCAGAGCTGCCAATATTTGCATTTTGCAATCAGGGAGATTTTGTACAACATTCAGGGAGATATTTAGAATTACATTCAACTTAATAGGGACAAAGTTTCCATAATCAGGGAGATTTTCTAATTTGTTCATCAGAACATGGAAAGAATGGTTTATTTTCAGGGACCTTTCTGTAGAATCAGGGAGAGTTGGCAGCTCTGTCACACATCGCTTACTGTCTGCCACGCTCGCCATTTTGGGAGTCCATTTGCTCGGTAAAAATTACGGAAAGCGTGTAAAAAAAGTGGCTTACTGTCTGCCACGCTTGCCATTTTGGGAGTCCATTTGCTCGGTAAAAATTACGGTAAGCATGTAAAAAAAGTGGCTTACTGTCTGCCATGCTTGCCATTTTGGGAGTCCATTTGCTCGGTAAAAATTACGGTAAGCGTGTAAAAAGAGTGGCTTACTGTCTGCCACGCTTGCCATTTTGGGAGTCCATTTGCTCAGTAAAAATTACGGTAAGCGTGTAAAAAAAGTGGCTTACTGTCTGCCATGCTTGCCATTTTGGGAGTCCATTTGCTCGGTAAAAATTACGGTAAGCGTGTAAAAAGAGTGGCTTACTGTCTGCCATGCTTGCCATTTTGGGAGTCCATTATGATTTGCTTGGTAAAAATTACGGAAAGCGTGTAAAAAAAGTGGCTTACTGTCTGCCATGCTTGCCATTTTGGGAGTCCATTATGATTTGCACGGTAAAAATTACGGTAAGCGTGTAAAAAAAGTGGCTTACTGTCAGCCACGCTTGCCATTTTGGGAGTCCATTTGCTCGGTAAAAATTACGGTAAGCTTGTAAAATCTGCGTCACCTTAAATGCACACTACACTGTGAACACACAGGGACATTGACCCCAAAATGGAACCAAGATTATTGTGATGACGTTAGGTGAATTGGGTCAATAAACATCTTCATTTAACAGATGTTAATTTTGCATTGGGGTAGAGGAATATAATTTGTTTTACCCTTACACCGATGTGTATTAAGCAATGTATACTCAGTACTTTCCCGAGTTCAGTGAAAAAAAATCCACATGCAAATCACTCAGGTGGGATTTGAAGCCACGACCTTTGCATTGTTAGAGCAGATGTCTTACCACTAGACCACCGAGCTAGCCTGGTGGCTAGAGGCAGTTCGAATCCTATGTTTCAGCAGCGGTACCGCAATGATTGAATAACTTACCAACTCTTTTACAGTAGTCTGGTCCCTCGAAGATGTCTGTTAATGATGTAGTAGGAGAAGCACCTAGTATGACATCCTGTATCCCATCTAGATTGACATCATATAACCTTATAGCAGTCTCTGTGGCTAATGGTGAATGGAGAGTAAGAGAGAGAAAACGGAAGAAGAATTAAAACACTGAGAGATTTTTCACTTTTGGCATTATAGGAACCCGCCCCCAGCCTACAACAGTGTTGTAATCATATTTCCAGCAAATTTGGACACCCTTTTACCAAATCCTGGCTAAAACCTTGGTTGTAACCTAGTACAATTTTCTCAAGTCAAGTCAAGTCACAAGTCATTTTTCCCTCAAGTCAAGTCAAGTCACAAGTCATTTTTCCCTCAAGTCAAGTCAAGTCACAAGTCATTTTTCCCTCAAGTCAAGTCAAGTCACAAGTCCATTTTGTCCAAGTCAAGTCAAGTCAAATCACAAGTCATTTTCCCTCAAGTCAAGTCAAGTCACAAGTCATTTTTCCCTCAATTCAAGTCAAATCACAAGTCATTTTCCCTCAAGTCAAGTCACAAGTCCACTTTGTCCAAGTCAAGTCAAGTCAAATCACAAGTCATTTTTCCCTCAAGTCAAGTCAAGTCACAAGTCCATTTTGTCCAAGTCAAGTCAAGTCAAGTCCATTTTGTCCAAGTCAAGTCAAGTCACAAGTCATTTTTCCCTCAAGTCAAGTCAAGTCACAAGTCATTTTTCCCTCAAGTCAAGTCAAATCACAAGTCATTTTTCCCTCAAGTCAAGTCAATTTCAAGTCATTTTTGTCCAAGTCAAGTCAAGCCCCAGTCACAAACTTTTCGACTCGAGTCCAAGTCACCGACCCAAGTCAACAACACTGGCCTACAATCCCATCTCCAACCCTAACTACCCTTAGTTTTTCTACAAATTTGAGCCTTGAACATAATGTTAGAAATAAAGTGCGTTGCCTTCAGCCTAGTCTCTTTCTTCCATATGATGGTGTATAAAGGGTATATAATTTCAACACATGTAATGTTGGCTCAGTGGTTACTTTCCCTGCCTTTCACCTCTGTGGACCCCGGTTCGAATCCCACCTCAGACCGGAGCCTTGCATGTGGACTGGGTTTTCAGTCCCTACCTGATTGCGTGGGTTTTCCCCCGTTGGGGTTTTCCTCCCACATCTAAAACTGAGCATTTCTTCTCGTTTCCTATTCATCCTGTTATTGGCGCTAATTGTGCTGTTGGATGTGTAATCAAATTTATAAAAAATTTGAAGAAAAAAGACCAAATGTACTACATACAATAGTTAAAGAGTGATGAGCTCCAGTTTTTCTCATTCAGTTTATTCCTGAAACCAGTTCCAGCCATGTAAATTCCGCTCAATAACACGACAACACAAACGATCAAAATCAGCAGGATAGTCAGGCGACAGAGGGCGGAGGAGCATCCCCTCTTTCGCCGACCGCCCGTCGTCGTCCGAGTGTCCTCGTAAAACTCAATCTCCTCCTGGGAGTCATAGCCATCCTTTTTTGACAAGAGCGGTCCCTTCTGACCAAGATCTCCGAGTTCAAAGAGGGTGTTATCTTCGTCGAGTTCCTTGTAGTTGATGTCGGTGGACTCTGTCAGGCAGAAGGTGTCCAGAGGGAGGCGCTGGTAGCGTGGTTTGTTACGGGAGCCACCTTGTAAGATGAAACAAATTATGAGCGCGAAGGAAGAGAAATAAGTTTATGGATTTAAAAAAGATGTTATCAATTGACCTTCCAATTTTCAAAAAAGAAGATAAGGTAATGCGTTGGTAATGCAAGTGTCTCTAAACACATTAATTTGAATGTACTTTTGATCACGGGAGTAACTATTATGTTATCACCCAAGAAACAATTGCCAAATTCTTCTGAATATTAAATAAGAGTGCTATCGTTTGTGTTTTTACCAATACACAGATGGGTGGGTTTTTTAAAAAGGGTATACTCAATTTTTTTCTGAGCAGTGGTGTACCAAGGAAGGGGACGGGAGCCCTCGCTCAGAACCCCTCCCAAATGAGTATTTTAGAAATGCACAAATTAATGGTTTGATACATATTCCTTCCTCCATGGATACATTAAATAGCCCCCCCCCACACACACACAAAGTTATGTCTTTCTTGCCCCCACTTCCCCCTCCCCCTCCCCCCCCCCCAATGAAAATGTCTTATTTATTTATAGGTTATTTATATTGTATAACTAGCCTATACAGTACTAACCTATTAGGTTAGTAGTGTATAGGCTAGTTATAATCAAATATAATTTTGTTTAGGTAGTTTAAAACTACCTAAACAAAATTATATTTGATTGTGAAAAAGTGGCAGTTGAAGCATGGAGGTAGGAATTAAAGAAAAACTAAGAAATGGTCGGATTAGGCTACAATACAAGTACAACAATGCATCTTCTACTAGACTAGGTAGAGTCTTGACTTAGTTAGACTAGAGTTAGAGTCTACTCAATTTTGCTGTTCTATTAACCGAGTTTACGTGCTTAAATAAATAATATTTTAACTTACCGTTAAAAAAGGATCCCATTCTTATGATTCGTAGGCACCTCTTTCATCCAAGATGCACGACTAAACTGGATAATGCATTTAATAACTTTACTTAAACTTTACAGTCACGTCAGATATTGATAATGATTAGACTGGCATACTGTTTTAGGGAAATAATCAATCAATAGCACACACACAGGTTACCGACTCAAACGATCTGTGAAGCTGAAGGTGGTAAGATGTCGACATCTCGGCAACCAAGAAAACTAGTTTGTTAAACGAGTAAACAGCTGTGTTTTCTTGCGTTCCCTTGGCATCTTTAGTAACTTTGTAGAATGTTGGTGCATAAATAATGTGTTAAAAAGTGTTTCCTGTTTATACACGGATTGTTTATTGTACGCTCGTGACACATTAGAAGTTACACGACGACGTCGCAAAATAACTTGTCTAAATTAGTACAGTCTGTTGCCCTTTAAAGGTGTTGTTCACATAAACACAGTTTAAGTCCAGGTTTCAGACAAAGTCGACTAATGTTTGCCAATAGAGGGCGTAACTTTTAAGCGGTCGATTACACGTGCGTTGGTGTTAAGTTTAAAGGGTTAGTTTTTATTGACTTGGTGATGGAGGGCGGAACTGGAAAGTATTAATTTATTTTACGAGGACTATTACCGTCCTTTCTCTATGCTATTACTAAGTGAGTTGAAACCTGGTCAATTTTGTTTTGGGGTTTTGGGGAATTACTTCCATTTTGTTTTAAAACTCAACCATGGAATTACATCGGACTTTTGTGACTGCCTAACGAAAACTGAATGAGGCTAAACTTTACTAAAATTTAATTGATGTGAGTTGGAGTCCACCATGGGTGAAATAAAAAGGGAAGCCTCTGTCACCAAAAGGAGCAACTACAAAACATTAGGGTGCAGAGGGGCGCACACCCCGAAAACCTTAGCCTTTTGTCAAGGCCTTCGTGGCTTGGACAGCTTCATAAACAGCGGAGTGACTGGAACGGAGAGTCTCCCCTTCGTGTCGGGGAGATCGCGGCCCTACGAAGCGGTCCAAACCACGAAGGCCTTGACAAAAGGCTACGAAAACCTCGGACCAATTTTTACAATATTTAGCTACCCGCAGTGTAGGCCTATAGGGACTTCCATACTTAGTTTTGCTAAGCAGACTTTTGTTAAGCTTGGGTTTTCCGCTTATGAAATTGGCCCCTGATTTAAGTGAAGATATGAAAACAAAGCAACCAAATGAAAATGCCCACCAGAGTAGTTGACTCATTAATTGATGGCAACGAATTTTAATGACCTCTTTGTTCCTGAGTCAACATAGGCCTAGGCCTACTCAAAAACAAAATGTACCTGACACAAAAGTACTAAAAACTTATCTTCTACAATCTGAAATTATGTATCTAGTATGAGAGATAAAACATCCATAAACACAACTTTAAGAAATAATTGTTGAAAGCAACGAAATTAATTCAAAACGGATTTTATCCCGTTGGAGAGACCACCATATGCTTTTCATAGTCTCAAAACACCCTATCATCTGAGGGCACATTGGCTTAAAGGTGTTGTTCACGTTTGGTAATTGGAACCCACTGTTTGTAGATACCATAAAACTAACCTGTGAAAACTTAATTTCAAAAGGTGGTAGGGTTTTTGAGATATTGCCGAAAATCTGGAGTGGTTATGTCCACGCAGGAAGAACAATCTGAATTGAAACACTCAACGCTTCTCAGATTCATGATGTTTTGGGGATAAAAAGTGAAATATATTTCCATAACCGCAGTACTTCGAAGTGAAAAGTTTCTCAAAATACATAATACTATCCAAAGCTGCTGTACTTCTTACCAAGTAAGTTCGTATTACCATTAATAATAAGAGTCATTACCAAACGTGTACGATGCCTTTAATATTCCTGGAATTATTTAAAGAATATATACACGTATCAAACCATGTATTTCAGATGACAATTCAATGACATTATTTTTTAAATGAGAAAATAATTAGTTGTTGCAAACTTCTTACCAGCTAAAATTGCATAAGTGCAAAAAACAGAAGGCCTAATGGCCTGACGTTTATACCTGCTTGGTCCAATGTCATAGAGCGAAAAAAGCAAATTATGCTTACCAGATTAAGGTTACCAGCCAAAATACCATGTCACATGCACCTTTTTGACTGGTATTCTGCATATTTTTCTAAGCAAAGAACTGTTAACAAATTTTTTTCGGCTTAAGCAGCTCTATGCCTAATTAGGCCCTGCTTAGGTGTTTTGTGTTGTCATTTTTATCCTTCGTTTCGAGAAAGACTCCGCTAGGGTCGAAACACAAGACACATAAACGGACCAGTAGGCCTATACCTGTTGATGTGTGTTGTGTTGTCATTTAGCCTTCGAGAGAGACTCAGCTAGGTTCGAAACGTCAGACCATTAACTATTTTTGACATTATTTTAAGATAAAGGTGGTTTTTGTTTTTACAAACATCTACTCTAAACAAAAGTGAAGAAAGTTTTTTTGTTTAATTATGAGATATTTGGAAGCTCAAAACTGATGAGGTTTCGATTCCAGCACGTTAAGGCAAGTTGTTCGGGTAACCTACACCATAAGCCGAAATAATATGACTAGAATTATGTGTCAATGATTAAACTTATTTTTAAGAATATTGTGTATACCTGGTTCTTCAAATCCTAAAACTTAGATTGAAGTGAATGACATTGCCATGTTGTTCTCTTATCGACCTTCTTTTAAGTAGTTAACGTAATCCAATAATATTCAGAAATTAATACTGTGTCAAAAACAAAACGGTGTCTTGTATAATAATTGAGCTTATTTTGAGAATAATTTGTACCTATTTCTTCAGACCATGGAGCAATGTTGAAGTGCAAGACGATGATGTTGTCATAGACCTAAGTATTTAACGTCATCTTTGTCGTGTTCCCGTATTCAATAACATTGATAAGTACTGACTCTCAAAATGATGCCAGACTAGTGTTCCTTCGATCCTCAGTTTGGTTACATTGATTTGAATGGGAGATGACAAGATGGTTGCGTCTACTTCAAGACTTTCTCATTCTGATCAGCTTAAGAGTTTTTCTCAGGAACTTTGATGACCACCTGAAACAAAAATGAATAAGTGAAATTATTGATGTCTTAGTGATTAGTTCAGAATGGTGTTTTTATAGTTAACTTTGGCTAGAGTAATTCTCAAAGTGTGGTGTTTCTGATATGTGGAGTATGGGTTCGAGTCCCGCTCAAGGCGCTCGTGCCAGTGAGCAATATATTTTACAGTAACTGCTTTGTCGTGTGGATGGGACATTAAGCCGTAGGTCCTGTGTACTGGGATTGGTATAGTGCATAGGCCTATAACAAAAACCAGAATACTTTAAATCATGGAAAAGTAGGGGTTATAACTGTGTTTTCCCCCACACATAACCCAACAATAACAAATGAAAAATGCTTTTAACAAATAAATTCTTACAGTTTTGATCTCACAGTATTCTTTGAAGCCGTCTTCACCTCTGAAAAGTACATAATACGATATTTAGATAACAAAATTGAGATTAAAAGTATGATTTTGGGCAAAGTCATGGGCATCAGAAGTTTTATAAGTTTCATCAAAGGTTGAAAGATTGATTTTGATAATGTTTAAAGTAAAATCCATCCACCTCTGCTGCATGAAAAAAAAAACCGGTTGTCTAAACTTTATTATCAATAACAACATTAATCTTTCAACCATTAATGAAAAACAACGATCACCTAAATTCAAATATGTCTGTAGTCATAAGTCCAAGGGCAATTTATTATATAACAGATAAGAAGAGCACACTCTCAAATCCAGACAGTCAACAGATTTTGTTGATGACCATGAATTCAAACATTCGGCGTTGTCAAAGTACAAGTGTTGTCGAACTTCCCAACATAATCTACTGCAGTCCATTATTACAGTAGATTAAAGCTCAACACATAAACTGATGCAAAGAACTCCATAGATGGTTAACTAAAGGTTTAAATAATGTTTTTATTCCACAAAAATCTCGTTTTGGTTATGTTTTAGAAAAGTACTATGTTAATATTTTGAAAATTTGAAAATGTCAATTCAGGACGTGACTTTTTAAAAAAAAAACCTGTTTGGATTTAAATGGAAGTGTGACATCTTGCAGAAGTTTGATTTTTGTGGGGCATTTCGGAAAAAAAATCAGCTTGCAATCAGTTTTGACAATATGACACAAACAATAACAGTTCCTCAAAAAGAGACAAGATTTGAATGGAAGAAAAGGTAAGAAAAGGTAACCTCAATTTGAAGTTAAAGCACAGTTTATACTATCCAGGATATTTTGCGAGAGAACATTTGAACAGGCAGCAATTTTAACCAAGTTTATGTGACATTTTGTTGTTTTTGTTTTGTTTGGTTTTTTGATAAAAGATAACACATAGTCCACAGAATAAGTTGAAGATTTGGCATAAACATGTTAAAGCACCCACCTAAAACAGCCCGACAAAAAACAAACAAACAAACAAACACCTTTAAAGTTGATATTAAAACTAAGAAGAACTTCCTTTGGCTTTTGAGCACATTCATTATTCAAACCACTGGTTTTCATGTTGGTTTTCACTCCATTGTAATTGCAGAGAAAAACACAAGGACATTTGGATGAAAACATTCCCAAAACTGACCGAACTATAAATAAAATGTTAATTTATTGAAAAAGTAGAAGTAATTTACATACCCTTCTCTTCCCACACCAGACATCTTGTAGCCACCGAACGGAATCATTGGACTGAACATCCCATAATTATTAACCCTGTGTCAACAAGAGAACAACAAAACAATGAAATATAATCAACAATAATTCGCATCACAGGGATTGGGTTATCAATATTTTGGTTAAATGGACTAAAAAGCATTTTGCTGATTTAATTTGAAATGTGCAAATTACCTCTTAGTATTCTTTTGAAAACAATATAAAATAAAATAAATATTTACTCAAACAAACAAAATCACACATCAATAATGTGAAACTAAACGGTAGGCCCTATACCCATCATAAGTTTGTTTAAATTATTGTTTTTAATGAAATTGTTTTATTTATAATGAGTAAAAACAACTACTAATTACCAAATAAGTCCAGCTCTTATTGTGTTGGCAACAGTGATAGCTTTGTCAATATCTTTTGTGAACACTGCCCCCGCCAGTCCATAGGTTGTCTTGTTTGCTCGCTCTGTCACTTCCTCCAAGGTTTTGAACTTCAAGATCTGCTGCACAGGCCCAAAAATCTGGCCAAAAAAAGAAAAGAAAAGGGTCTTACTGAGTAATTAATTTTGATACCAAGTTAACTAATATTTCACTGTTGCTGTATCCATAATGTACATTGGCATGTATTCCACTTCACCAGATGATTAATTTTAAATGTAAACAGTCTATAGCAAAAAAATGAAGGACATGTACTGCGAAAACTGGGGTGTTAAAATTGACACACGGGTGTTGGTATATACAGATACCTAAAAAGAATAAAAATTTACATCACAGGGTGTTAAAATAACACTAAAATAACTCTAATTTCTGCCAACACAATTACATTGGTGTTATTCTAACACCATATGGTGTAAACTTGTCTTCTTTATTGGGGTACGGTGTCAATTTTAACACCCCAATTTTTGCAGTGTATTTATTGATCTACATACGAAATATATTTAAAACCAAAACGCTGATTTGCCAGGCCCGTTAATCTGTGTGTTATCAGTACTTATGTTAAATCAGTTAAGAACACCCAAAATTCTGATCAAATGATGAAAGCTAAAAACAAAAAAATCTTGCGTATTTATTTTGTAATAATGTGTTTTAGAATTTGTGTTTGGTTGGTTCACATTCTATACCTCTTCCTTGGCTATTCTCATGTGATCCTGTACATCAGAAAAGACCGTACTCTCCACAAAGTAACCCTCGGTGCCAAGACGTTTGCCCCCACACTGGAGTGTAGCTCCTTCAGACTTGCCACTCTCAATCAGCTCTAAGACCTTGTCCAGCTGATCCTGGTCAATCTAAGAAATCAAAAGGGACAATAACAACCAGGTCGAGCCACAATTTCATCCTTTTTATTTTGGCTATGGTGATCCTGACCGGAAGTACCGATATAGTTTCTGACGTAAAATTTACCGAAACCATTTCCGAGATCATGTGCCCAATTTAGCTTTAAGCACAAAAAGTAGCTGAGCACAAACAAAATGAGGCTTACCAGAATAAGGCATACCAGTCACATGTACGATCTGTGACTGGTATCCTGCTTATTTTTGTTCAGCAGAAAATGTATAAGCACTATTTTTTCCCTCCTGCGCGAAGGCGGGTCGGCAGAAAGAGTTCGTGACGTTTTACAACTCTTGAAAATCGTTCTCCCAAAGTAAACGATCTTTTTCATATGTTTACGTATACCGTAATGGAACTTAGTCTTTATAATTTTATGGACAACATTGAATTGGTATGATTCAGCCATAGGCCTTTTTAAAAAGAGAATTTCCATCAACTCAGTTTCTTATACAGGGAGACCGTGGTAAAACCGAACTCGCAAAAAACCCCGCTCAACCAATGAGCATGTCGCCCAAATGCGCCCCCGGACGCCTCCGTTGAGGCTCAGTATGCGTTTTTGAAGCATCTTATTTTGTAACTGTAGGTCAAATCCAATGGGGGACTTTTGGGACGCTAGGTGGCAGCAGACTTACCAGGTGAATCCATTGTTCTCGGTAATGAGCGCATGCTCAGAACTACGTAAACAATAGACTGGTAAGTCTGCTTCGCTCGGCCCCAGCGGCCGGCCAGGGTCTATCCAGGACCGCTGGGATGGGCTAATCAGCTTGCACAGATTCTTGTTCAGGAAGTACGTCATGCGTGTAGTGCATAGCAGTGTGAGCGTGATGCATGATGGGACTGAGCATTTTCGGGATATACCAATGAGCGTGCTTGATACGTTTGCCCATCCCAGCGCCTTTGGTTAAGGCAAGGCGCTGGGGACGAGCGAAGTAAGTCTGCTTGCATCTAGCGTTCCAAAGTCTCCCATTGTCGCTATAGCTCACCTGTGGTCCACCCTCGGTGCCTTCACAGGTTGGATCTCCAACCTTTCTCTTCTGGGCCCTCAATCTACTCTTCTCAACAAACTCGTCATAGATGTCTTCATGAACAAAGGTCCTTGTGCCGGCACAGCATATCTGGCCAGAGTGGTTGAAGATACCAGTGTGGCTGGTCTCCACTGCGTAATCCACTACAAACAACAGTTATATTATATTAACATGTTGGTCTCTCCACACAGTTGAACATGTTTGAATATTTTCACATGTTTGCCGAACCTGTTTGTATATAGAAATTGGGGCTACTTAATAACCACATTGTAACCTTTGTTTGATGACGGAACAGTTGGAATGAGAAAATGAAAGCAACTTTCATTGTATCTTACATGTTATAACTTTAACAAACCTCTTGAAAAACTACAATGCAGATGATTTCAACAACCTCCTTTAAAAAAATGATTTGCTTCTAATAGTGCAAAAAATGCTTTTCATCGTCTTTTTTTAATTAAATGAAATATACATACAAAGTAATGATACCTTACAAAATAAAGGAATGAATTTATAAATAAATACATTTTAGTTTTAAACATATTTATGGCATATTTTCTCCCCTTTTTTCATTGAATATTGATTAATTTCTCCTTGATTAGTTTGTTGTATATATTGTACTTCACTTTGCTCATTTGATGAGTATCTTGAATTTAATGACGCTGCAATGCAATAGAAAAAATATTGAAAAAAACCCCGATGATAACAATACATTGGAATGCTATTTGGCATAGGTGTAGTTGGGGAACTTGGAATCTTTTAGTTTTTTTGAAGAACAAAATGGTGTTTAATTAAAATCGGACACTCAATAAGTGGCCGACGGCATCATGCACGGTGTTAAACAACTTACTGTCACAATCAGCGAAGACAACGTTGGGACTCTTCCCTCCAAGCTCAAGGTGCACCTTCTTCAAGTTGCTGTCAGCTCCGGCACGCTGAATGATGCGCCCAACCTACTCAATCAGTCAATCAAAAGTCATTTATAGAGCGCCAAAATCAAAGGTTTGCTCTAAGGCGCTGAGGCACAGTTGAATGGTTAATAAGCCTGCTGGAACAGGTGAGCTTTAAGGAGTGTCTTGAATGAGGTGAGGGAGCTGGCATTTCTGATAGGAAGCTTATTCCACATTTTGGGGCCATTATACTGAAAATGATCTATCTGCAAAAGTTGAATAGCGAGTTCTTGTTCAACAAAAAGGGAACAAGATGTAGACGAACGAAGATGTCTTTGTTGAGATCTTAATTTGTCCCTGGGGCCTGACCCTTGTCCTGACCCGGAAACTGGTTTAAAAAAAATAGATTTGAGCTGTGATTCTGCTTAAGTTTGACCAATTTCTGCGTCAATTTGAAACTGATTCCGGGTCACACTGACCCAGAAAAAGGTCCAGGCCCCCGGAACCAGAATAGACCTTTTGCACATGATGTCATAACAGTAGGGCGCCCTCGCCTAGAGGTCAAAAGGAGGTTGTTCATTGGCCAATCCTGTGCGCCGCGCGTACAAATCTGTGCGTTTCGATTGTTTCGTATATCGTTTTACCTCTAAGATGGCGGCTGGATGACGTCAATGCATAAGGTCTATTCTGACCCGGGGGTTTTAAGAATGTCACCAATGATGATTATCTTCCTTTAAAACTATGGCCTGTTTTTTTAAGGAAGATGTTGCTGTGCAAAGCAATTTATAAAATACTAGACCAGTTTAACCCAAGGACGGTGAAGGGGAAGAGAAGGTCAAAGGTCGATCTTTACCTCAGTTGACCCCGTGAAGGTCACCATGTCAACATCCATACTCTCTGTCAGACCTGCTCCGGCGGTGGGTCCGTACCCAGGCACAATGTTGATAACACCTGGTGGGAAGCCAGCCTAGACCCCAAAACAAGAAATTCATTTTAAAAAATGTGATTTTCATTTCGTTTTTGAAAAGAAGTATCTCGAGTACTTGGAGATTGCAGGTATTGTTATTTTGTATAGCCTTACTATGTAGTTTATGTATATTGTCAGTCCAGCAATTTATTTTTGTCGGTTATTTTTATATACGTCATTTGGTACTGGAACCTAATCTACACATAGAATAGGTCTTCAAAAATCCCTCATTCTACCGCAGTTAAAAATATAAATCATTTATTTACTGATTTATATATGTATTTTCTTTGTTTATTTTTTATATCACATTTCTGGCATAATACAAACTCATATAAAAAAAAAATTGAAATAATTTAAAGATTTTTAACTTTCAAACTTTGATTTAAGTTTCTCCGTTTAATTAACACCTTAAATGAACAACACTGATAATTGTCAAAGACCAGTATCCACACTTGATGTGACCCAACATATACATGAAATAACAAACCTGTGAAAGTTTAAGCTAAACTTCGGAGTCATGAGAAAACAGTGAAAAAAAAACACATTATACATTTTCACTGTTTTCAAACATCGGATTTTAAAACCAGTGATAAAGACTAATTGTTTTACTCATTTCCTAAAAACTATAGCATTTCAAGCAAAACTATTTTAAGGGAAGTTTTACACCATATAAAGTTATGTGCAACATTTATATTTCCAACCTTAAAAGTGAAATGTTGAATATAACCCAATTAGTGTTGAATTCAACACATGCTATGTGTGCGGTCAGTGACTACTCTTTAATTGTTGAATCAACACTTTCGATAATGTTGCAATTTCAGCACTTTTAAAAGTGTTGGAAAAGTCATGGAATCCAGCACTTTGAAAATGTTGGGGCAACCTAATCCCTAGCTTTTTAATTGTTACAAATTCAACACATTGAACCTACTCTTAAAGTGTTGGGATCAACACTTTCGATAATGTTACAATTTCAGCAAGTGTTGGAAAAGTCATGGAATCCAGCACTTTGAAAATGTTGGGGCAACCTAATCCCTAGCTTTTTAATTGTTTCCAATTTAACACAATGAAAGTGTTGGATTATTTAAATAGTTACTGTTCATCCACCTACAATAAAACAAAAGAAGATGGCATATTAAATTTAGAAATGCACACAGCATTTTTATTGTCAAAATTATTTCATTAAAATGTAAATACACTCCGTATTAAATTAAGAACCAGCTCAATACATCAAAAGTGATAAACAATATTAAATTAACTTTTGTCAAACAACTTTCGAGAAATTGCGAACATTGCTTTTTCAAACCCTTATCATGGATATAACATTCGTCGGAACAAATAATTTATCTAAAATGTGTTGTGGAAAATTGCACAATAAAATTCAATTTAAATACAGGTAAACAATGCATACACATTAAAACCACCAAACAAACTTTAACCGTTCTCTGTAAATACAATTAAGTGCACTATTTAAATTATTTTCTCCCATTTAACTGTTCGGTTTAAAGAGGAGGAAATGTCAATTCTTTTTGTCATACTCATTTTCCAATAAATAGAGTCCTCATGGGAGTGGAAACAAAAATACAAGTGCTAGTCTCTATTACCTCACGTTAAAATTGTGTAAATTGCCAAAACATCCGATGACATCATCTCAGAAAAATAGGTCTGTACAATTTTCTACATGGATGTTTTGGGTCATTCTTGACTTTTTCAATGCGAAATTTGAAACATGACGTCATTGGATTTCAACAACTATTGGGTCCTTACATTCCAAGGAGGAATATTTCGTCACACAAAATGTCAACTTATTCAGTTTCGATTTGATTGAATATAATTGAAAGTCAGGAATGAATTAAAACATCACTGTAAAAAATGAACAGACCCATTTTTCTCAGAATGTCATCAAATGATTTGGATGTTAACAAAATTTGCTCAAGAAGGGTATCAAAAACAATGACAATTTACACAATTTTAACTTGAGGTTATATAGAGACTTTGAATTTTCCCCACTTTAATGAGGACTCTATCTGTGCATCACAAAATTGAGTTGGTCATTTCCTGCATCAATCAACTGCAACTGTTCGCTTCAAATGCAAATGTATTACAACTGATCTACATAATCAAAATTGTGATTAATTGTGAATATGGAGTACCCTTTGTCAATTAATGGTTTATAAACCAAGGTGTATAAACCATAACATTTTGGTAATTATAAAACATGGTTTAGAATCAATAAAAATTGAATCATCCATATGATCTTAAAACATGGTTCATAAACCATGAAAATTTAATCATCATGTGAACCAGGGTTAATAAACCATGACAATTTAATCATCATGAAACAGGGTTTATAAACCATGAAAATTGGATCATCTTGAAACGGAGTTTAGAAACCATGATAGTTGAAGCATCTTATTAAAATATTTATTATATACCATGAACAACTGAAAATGGTTTTGCTGAATTGGTTTTACTCAGAATTGATCCCCATTGTCAGTTAATGGTTTATAAACCATTATGGTCATTATAACAAGGTTTAGAATCAATAAAAATTGAATCATCTATGCTCATAAAACTTGGTTTATAAACCATGAAAATTGCATCATCATGAAACATGGTATAAACCATGAACATTGAATCATCATGAACCAGGGTTTATAAACCATGATAGTTGAAGCATCTTATTAAAATATTTCTTACAAACCATGACAAACTGAAAATGGTTTTGCTCAATTGGTTTTCCCCAGATTTGATCCCCATTTCGGGCCTACACTCTTTACTGTCTACTTAGCACCATTTTAATGCTGGACATCAACTCACTTGCTTGCACAGGAATTTTGGCATTTTTCATGCCAATTTTGTAAACAAAACATTCCAAGAAAGAATCAAATTTCCTCAGCTCACTAGCATATTCCAGGTTGAATACCTAATGCAACTTGAAAAGTTGATCTACAGCTACAGTCATGTCTGCCTTATCACACGGAATGGCCACCTTGTCAAGTACGATAGAAATATGATATGGTGCTCCTTTAGGTCCCAGTCAAAGAAGGTAGGGCTGCGTCATGTCTTGTCTTCTTCACTCCCGGTCTGTTATGTAAGCTTCTACATTAGTACCAACCTGAAAATGAAATGTTTTCATTTTTAAGAAAAATTATTTACATATCTGTATAACTGTGACAATAGCAAATGAATCATGCACTCAAAGCCTGTTTGGGTTGGCTGAACTGTTTGAATATAGTAAACAATTACAATATGATTCCCATCTAATTTTGTAACTGGTTGGGAACCTTCTGCAATCCTGTGCAATACGTTAAGTGGTTGAGTACTTTTCCTGACTTATTGCTTTCAAAAGTCTGTTGAGGACAACAAAAGCAGGCTCCCCTTACTAGTGCATATGCTTTGTATTTACAAAGTATTATCACTAGTATGGGAGCAGTTGTGGGTTTTAAAGTAGCCTGCTTTTAACGTTCTCAACACACTATTTGAAAGCAATGAGTCAGGAAGGGCTGATCCCACAGTGCAGAATTCCAGAGTTTGCCGAATAGCTGTATTAGACCCAGTAACTGGGGCGCTGTACTCCTTTTTGAAATTTTGACATCTTCGGTCATACTAGCGCCCCAGCTTGTCGTTGTATATTCTACGAGCAAAACTCAATTATCCCTAGGTGCCCTGCCTTAACCGTGATGACCATGCGGTTGAGGCAGGGCACCTGTCGTGTCCTGCCTCAACCGCGCTGTTATCACGGTTGAGGCAAGGCACCCGTTTTGATGGGTGCCCTACCTCAAACCGCGTAGTCGTCACGGTTGAAGCAGGGCACCCGTCTAAATCCAACCGAGAGTTGGATGAGTTTTGCTCGGGAAAATAATTTGACAAGCTGGGGCGCTAGTACGACCGATGATGTCAACATTTCGAAAAAGGACACAGCGCCCCACTCACTGGGTCTACTGCTGTATATGAAATGCTCATTTTAATCACTCTTCACCCACCCAAACCCTTTAAATTAATTGGCTCATTGGCTGTGGATGTTTTTAGTCACTTTATAAACCCAGTAACTGGGCGCTGTACTCCTTTTTAAAATTTTGACATCATCGGTCATACTACTAGCACCCCAGCATGTCGTTGTATATACTATATTCCCAAAGCAAAACTCAATTTGGCAATCTAACTCTCTGCAGTATCCAAGGGTGCCCTGCCTTAACCGTGACGACCAAACGGTTGAGGCAGAGCACCTGTCAAATTTTAGACGGGTGTCCTGCCTCAACCACGCTATTATCATGGTTGAGGGAAGGCACCTGTCTAATCGACGGGTGCCCTACCTCAACCACGTAGTCGTCACGGTTGAGGCAGGGCACCAGCCAATTTGACAGGTGCCCTGCCTCAACCGCATGGTCATCATATTTAAGGCAGGGCATCCGTGATACTGCCGAGAGTGGGATCGCCAAATTGAGTTTTGCTTCAAAATATACAACGACAAGCTAGGGCGGTACTGTACTAGTACGACCATGATGTCAAAATTTCAAAAAAGGAGTACAGCGCCCCAGTTACTGGGTCTAGTCACTTTGGCATGTTCCAGTACTTTGTTCATAATGAACAATTTATGAGCTTGAATGAAAAACAAATTGTATACATACCGGCTTAGTTAACGTAAAAAAGTCCATTGAGTTTGCAATCAAACTCTGCTTTGCAGACTGTGAAGGCAGAAGGTGTATCATGATCAGGAATGCATAATCGGACTTCTCGACTACAATAAGTGAGAAATAAAAACAATTAAAACATGTAGATTTAAAATTTCAATTTTTTCTATGTAGGCCTACACAACTTGTGAATGATTTTGTCATAGGTGCATACACATCAGCTTCATCTTTGTCATTATAATATTGTATTTGACTGTAAACTAGACCACAGTAACTGGGGCGCTGTACTCCTTTTTCGAAATTTTGACATCATCGGTCGTACTAGCGCCTGAGGAAAAACTTGTATTTTCCCAAAGCGAAACTAAATCTGGCGATCCCACACGGGTGCCCTGCCCTAACCGTGATGACCACGCGGTTGAGGCAGGGCACCTGTCAAATTTTAGTCGGGTTTCCTGCCTCAACTGCGCTAGGCCCAATTTCATGGCACTGGTTACCAAATAATTCTGCGCTTATGCGCATTGTAACGTGTGTATTTCTATGGGACGCAGCTGGGCGTAAGCGCAGAATTCCGCGGTAAGCAGAGCCATGAAATTGTGCCCTGTTATCATGGTTGAGGCGAGGCACCCATCTAATTGCATGAATCGACGGGTGCCCTACCTCAACCGCGTAGTCGTCACGGTTGAGGCAGGGCATTTGTCTAAAATTTGACAGGTGCCCTGCCTCAACCGCATGGTCATCACGGTTAAGGCAGGGCACCCATGGATACTGCCGAGAGTGTGATCGCCAAATTGAGTTTCGCTTTGAGAAAATACAAGTTTTTCCTGGGGCGCTAGTACGACCGATGATGTCAAAATTTCGAAAAAGGAGTAGGGTAGGCCTACAGTACAGTGCCCCAGTTACTGGGTCTAACTCTGACTGTAAACATGAACATGACATTACAATGACATGATTGACCAGTTGACAAACTGACAAAGCAAAGTAGGCCTACAAGGTTTATCGTGATTCAGAACCGCAATGCATCATGGGAAGGCATAGGGGGCAAATGCATACCGCGGTACACGATGTTTGCACGCATGGCCTAGGCCCTGCGCAAACTAAAAAAGTAAACAAGCTTATGAATTGAACGTCGCAACAATTTTATAAAAAACAGTCGGTCGTCGTGCGCCCAGGCTACCGCTTTCCCGGGTTGCCCCCTTTTACTACACCCGACATGCTTGGCAAAACAGCGCCCTCTCTTGGTATTTTGCTAATCGCGATAAACCTTATGAACTGATGAACATGATGTCATGAATGATCTACATGATCAATGATTAGCATTAGTGACCAGATGACAGTACATGATCATGATGATCTAGCACAATACGGGGTAGGCCCTACAGCATTGCAGCCAATTTGCACTGACAGAGTGTGTGATGTGAATTATTTCGTGGTACGCATGCATAAAGGCTTCATGTTTATGTACAAACATGTATGCGTACTACTAGGCCTCCCTACGTACCGTAGTACACAGCAGAGCATGTACACAGAACGTACATGTACTGTGAGTGGTAGCAGTACAGTCATGCCTGTCTAAGTACTGCCATCGAGGTACATATTTGGTTGAGTCGTACACAGTTGCGGGGAGAGCACTGACTGCACTATGCAGCATAATGTATTGTTAGTATTCGCACATTGTATGGTTGACACCGTACGTTACGTACACAAATACAACGTCCATGACGTTGCAGAAAACTGTCGTTCTGACACGTACGATTGGTTCAAAGTTTCACAGTTTGAGACTGATCTGTAGTCAATAATGTACAAAACGATCACTCAATAAGGTCTATGCAATCTACGCTTTTTGATAATAAGTCAAAAATTATGTTTTAAGATAATTGTCTTACCTTCAAAATCAAAACAATTGCAGGAGAAAAGATGACACTGCTCCGCCGATGGAAAACTCTGGAAAAAGTGATGGATTTTTGGCGCGCACTCGACAGCCAAACCGGCCAATCAAATTGACAGATAGCGCTTCGTTTATCCTTACGCATGCGCAATGCATGAAACAAAATTCAACACTTTTGAAGTGCTAAATGTAACGAGAAAGTTTGTGTTAGATGTATTGTTCAACAATTTGTAACAGTTGGAACAACACATTGCAACATTTATCATGTTGCGTGGAAGACAACACTTTCATAAGGTTAGAATACAACATTTCAGTTTTAAGAGTGTACCAATGTTGTACACACCCTTTAATTAAGTTACCTCTTTCACGAGTGAAGCAATGTAGAGTGCAGTCAAAGGTGTCTGCTCAGCTGGTTTGACCACGACACAGTTCCCAACAGTCAAGCAGCACGTCAGCTTAGCTCCCATCAGCAGACACGGGAAGTTCCATGGGATGATGGCTCCAACAATACCCACAGGCTCGTAGCGGGAGTAGCAGAAAAAATCACCATCTGTTTGTTTCAAATTGAGAAGAGCAGAACAAATTTGGGATTATATGACGTCACAAGCCCCCAAAACAGTCCTCTCATGGGGTCAATGAAGAGCTATCATTGGCTTAAAGGGATTGTATACAATTGGTAATGGGAGACTTTGGGACGCTAGGTGGCATCAGACTTACCAGGTAAATATTCATTGTTCACGTAGTTCTGAGCATGCGCACATTTACCGAGAGCAAAGGATTTACCTGGTAAGTCTGCTGCCACCTAGCGTCCCAAAAGTCCCCCATTGGAACCATTACTGTTTGTTCCAATCCTATATAGTTGTAGATATATAACTCAAAACTGTTCTGTGAAAATTTCATTTCAAAAGGTGGTAGCGTTTTTAAGATATTGTCGAAAATCTGGAGCGGTTATGTCCACGCAGGAAGAATAATCTGCAGTTGGAATACACAATCTGAGAAATGTTACTGTCAGTAACGCTTCTCAGATTCAAATTTTGGGGTTAAAAGTGATATCTTTTTCCATAACCGCATTACTTTTTTTGGAGCCAGTTTGTGTGAAGTGGGCGTGGCTTACAGTGGAATTATGTCACACTTATGATAGAAGCACCTTCATCTACGTAACAGGCTGGAAACAAAGAACTATATATAGTTGTAAAGTAAAGTTTTGTCACTCACCCAAAGGGAGGACTTTTCCGTGTAGTTTGTCTGCATATCCGGCACCGTAACGTAAGAAACTGACACATCCCATTACGCTTTGTGTTGCTAACGTAACAGTCATGCCATTGTCCATAATCTCCAAGTCCTAACATTCATGTAGAATTAAATATTATAATAATGAAGAAAAAACAGATTATGCAAGAAAATTTGTTGTCATTGTAAACAAAATAACCCAATACTTTTGGAAGAACTGATATTAATTTCAGGTTAAAGGCACTGAACACGTTTGGAAATTGTCAAAGACCAGTGTTCTCACTTGGTGTATCCCAACATATGCATAAAATAACAAGCCTGTGAAAATTTGGGCTCAATTGGTCATCGAAGTTGCAAGAAAATGATGAAAGAAAAAACACCCTTGTTGTACAAATTTGTGTGCTTTCAGATAGGAATTAAAACTTCTCGTAAGAAGTTTTTATTATTTTAGTGAGAAATTACCTCTTTCTCAAAAACTACGTTACTTCAGAGGGAGTGTTTCCTACAATGTTTTATACTATCAACAGCTCTCCGTTGCTTGTTACCAAGTAAGTTTTTATGCTAATATTTGTTTTGAGTCATTACCAAACGTGTACGATACCTTTAAGGTGTTCCTAAAAACAAATTTTAAAAAAATTCCTCAGTCACTTTTTAAAATCTCTTTATTATTCACATCAATTCTCAATCTGAATCAATTGTTTCATAGCCAGAAAATTTCCCTCCCTCTTGCCCTTGCCTTTTCTACTATCTAGTATACAAGCACAGTACGTCAATAGACGCCATTTTGGAGTTGGACACTTCTGCTGTAACCAAATGACCCCCCAGTGGGATCGAGGTAGGATTGGCTAACACTGCCCCATCCATCATTCTCGATAATTTTACGTTATAGGCCGTTTTCGAAACCACCACTTCGTCTTTGGCCCGGCGGCCTAAGCGCCGTCCACATCCAGCCTGTCTGAAGGCACCCAAAAGATGAACAATTTTAAAATGACAAGTGGAACCTTTAAAGGCCCTGTACACCATTGGTAAGATCGAAAAAACACAAAGTTCACAGATTCACACACAACTTACATGATTTAAAGTAAGTAATGTTAGAAAGGGTTCCTTAAAATATTTCTGCCTAAAATGCTATTGTTTCTGAGAAATGAGTAAAACAATAGTTTTTATCATGCGCAATATTTTGGGAAAAAAACAGAAAACACATAAGGTCTCTTTTCACTATTTTCTCGTGATCTCGATGACCAATTGAGCTCAAACTTTTACAGGTTTGTTTGTTCATGCATATGTTGAATCACACAAAATGTGGACACTGATTTTGAGCTGTTACCAAAAGTGTACAATACCTTTAAGCCTGAGCCCAAACTGCAGTTTCGAAAAGGCTCATGAATAATAACTTTACCCTGAGGTATTCTGCATCTCGCTCGATGAGGTTAGCCAATTTGTGCATAAGAGCCGCTCGTCCAGTTGCATTCATACGTCGCCATGGTGTTCCTAACTTGAAGGCATCCTGTGCTGCTTTAATTGCCTTGTTAATATCAGCCTGTTGAGAAAAACAATGATAACTTAATTTGAAGACAATCGCAGTTCCCATTGTAGTGGCAAGGTTTTTCAACCAGCTTTTAACAGGATAAAGCTTGATATTATTTAGTTCATACTCTAGAACCATGTTGTCTGTGAAATATTTCTCTCTGAAATGAAGTTTTCGAGAAAACTGTATCTAAAAAACTAACAAAATGCAACAGCTGATTTCGGTTGTTTCAACCAAAATTAAGGACAATGCTGTTTACATGCTGAAAACTCTGCATGGTTTTCCACTTATATCACCTGACTCACACAACGGATTAAGCCCAATTTTCACAGGTTTGTTATTTCATGTATATCATGTTGATCACACACAACATGAACACTGTCTGCGAGTAATTCGTCAGCTCTACCAATCCTGTATACACCGAACACCCCGTGACGAATACACACCTATGTTCCGACACCCATATGTTCCGACACCCATGTGTTCCGACACCCCTATGTTCCGACACACCTCCTATAGTGTATTTTCCTATTCCTAACTCTAACCCTAACCTCAACCCTTAACCCAACCCTAACCCTAGCATGTAAATTACTAGAGGGTTTTCTGAATATAGGGTTGTCTGAGCTGATAGGGGTGTTGGAATATAGAGCAGTCACCCCAGTGACCCCTCATGTCCATATGTTTCTGTTGTTGTTGGGTTTTTTTACCTTGTCTCCTTCCTGTACCTCGGCAGTCTTCTTCCCCGTGGTTGGGTTAACCGTCGGGAATTTCTTACCACTCACTGAGTCCACAAACTCATTGTTGATGAAGATCTATAACGCACAAAAACAAAGTACTTTAGAAAAAATGTGATTGTCAAAATGAAATTAGAAATCAATGTTGCTTGAATCATAGTGTAAACACTAATTATATTGTACATATACACACAAACTCATTGTAGATCTTTATTACACAAAAACAAAGTATTTAACAAAAAAATGTGATTGTCAAAATGAAATTAGAAATCAATGTTGCTTGAATCATAGGGTAAACACTAATTATATTGTACATATACACACAAACTCATTGTTGATGAAGATCTTTAATGCACAAAAACACAGTATTTAACAACAAATGTGATTGTCCAAATGAAATTAAAAATCAATGTTGCTTGAATCATAGTGTAAACACTAATTATATTGTACATATACACACAAACTCATTGTTGATGAAGATCTATAACGCACAAAAACAAAGTAATCAACAAAAAATGTGATTGTCCAAATGAAATTAGAAATCAATGTTGCTTGAATCATAGTGTAAACACTATTTATATTGTACATATACACACAAACTCATCGTATATCTTTATTGCACAAAAACAAAGTATTTAACCAAAAAATGTGATTGTCAAAATGAAATTAGAAATCAATGTTGTTTGAATCATAGTGTAAACACTAATTATATTGTACATATATACACACAAATTCATTGTTGATGAAGATCTTTAATGCATAAAAACAAAGTATTTAACAAAACATGTGATTGTCAAAATGAAATTAGAAATCAATGTTGCTTGAATCTTAGTGTAAAGACTAATTATATTGTACATAAACACACAAACTCATTGTTGATGAAGATCTTTAATGCACAAAAACAAAGTAGTTAACAAAAAATGTGATTGTCCAAATGAAATTAGAAATCAATGTTGTTTGAATCATAGTGTAAACACTAATTATATTGTACATAAACACACAAACTCATTGTTGATGAAGATCTTTAATGCACACAAAAACAAAGTATTCAACAAAAAATGTGATTGTCAAAATGAAATTAGAAATCAATGTTGCTTGAATCATAGTGTAAACACTAATTTGGCGTCCTATGTCCAGGGTCCAATTTCATAGAGCTTCTTAAAGGTATCGTACACGTTTGGTAATGACTCAAAACAAATATTAGCATAAAAACTTACTTGGTAACAAGCAACGGAGAGCTGTTGATAGTATAAAACATTGTAGGAAACGACTCCCTCTGAAGTAACGTAGTTTTTGAGAAAGAGGTAATTTCTCACTTAAATAATAAAAACTTCTTGCAAGAAGTTTTTATTCCTTTCTGAAAGCACACAAATTGTACAAAAGTGTTTTTTCTTTCATCATTTTCTTGCAACTTCGATGACCGACAATTGAGCCCACATTTTCACAGGCTTGTTATTTTATGCATATGTTGGGATACACCAAGTGGAAACACTGGTCTTTGACAAATTCCAAACGTGTTCAGTGCCTTTAAGCAGAAAATATTGCTTGTTTGCTTAGCAGAAATGAGCAGGATACCAGTCACAAATTGTACATGAGACATGGTATTTTGGTTGGTAACCTTATTCTAGTAAGCATAATTTTGTTGTGCTTAGCTTCCTTTTTGTGCTTAAAGCAGCTCTATGACACTGGGCCCAGGAGAGTTCCTTCGCCAGAAGGGCAAGGACGTAACGACAGTGTGCCTGGTAAAAAAATTTTTAAAAACCCAGACAGGGTTAAAGGTGAGGGGTGGAACCCTGCATCGAGGTACCTGTTTGGTTGCAGCGTCCCTGTGTGGCAAGTTGTTGTGAGTACATGCTGACAAGTTCTTTCCATAGGTTTTCCAAGGGTTTGTTTTGCTTATTATTTTCAATGATTTTTAATATCTAGGTCTGTTGTTAACATATCCATGTATTGCCCAAGTTAATTTAAGCTTATTTGTTTGCTTAATTAATTTTTTTTTATAATTTGGTTTCATCATGGAGGTGGTTTCATCTACCATTGACAATATTGACAAACCGATTTTATACACAAAGGATGCTGGCAGGGTTTTGTACGGGCCCCTTGTAACAAAATCGTGTTGACTGACACCCCCTCTAGGACGTGTGACATGAACCAGCTTGGAATATCATGGCATATTATGAGATACCAGTGTTTATGATGTGGTTAAGACAATGGAAATATTAAAATATATCAGCATGTGCTGACAATGTCCCTCTTTGCAGGGTTCTGAAGAAAGGGCGTGATTCACACACTAAAATAACGAGGCAATCGTGACAGTGCAAAGGCTGCCTGAGTGGGGCGTGTTCCACAAGATGTCTAAACAACAACAACAACAAAGCAAAATGTATTTAACTTAATGAATTTGTCATGAACCACAACTTACCTGTGTGTATTTGACGGCTGGCGGGGCCATGTTGTGCTTTTTTTAGGGGGGTTCAACTCCGATTTTTATGTAAGTGGTTTTAGAGTGTTGTTTTGTCAAACAACTGCTGACTGTGGCACGGCTTGATGCGCAAAAGAACGAGTGCGTGGAAGGCCAACACTATTTATGGGAAAAACTATATCAATATCAAGATTGCTGAATCAGGTGGTTCGTTCCAGTCAGTTGCGCCCAGTGTTTGCATAATTGAAACAGTCTGAATGATAACATTCAGGGTTGTATAAAAGCCTATTGACAGCGTGGAGTCCATGGTCCAATGTTAGTACGGAATGGTATTCTGAAAAGGACAGGGTTACCAGCTACAGTGCCGAATAATTCACATTGATGCAACTACTGGTTACCCGCTGTAATTGTTTGCTGAGCGAACAAAATTGTTTTGAAGTAAACAAAAGTATGGAGGCCCGGGTTTTCAGGTACCAATGTAGGACGACCCTTGTCGGTTGGGTCGACAGACACCATGGGTTTTGTCACATTATAAAGATACCGAAGAGAGAATCAACATTAACATTATATCGTGTAAAAATAACACCAATGTAATCATTTAGGCAGAAATTAATGTTATTTCAACACCATAGGTGTAAATTGTGATTCTTTTTTTTGTGTAATATTATATAATATGTTACAACACGTCCATGGTGTTATTTTTAACACCCCGGTTTTTGCAGTGTACCTTGCAGACGTCTTCTTTTTGTATCAGTATGATTTGAAACTACTGTGCGTGGTGGAGATGCATAACACCATGTACATGAGTAGGATTTGAAACTTTGCATGGTGGAGATGTCTGCGGTAACACCATGAGTAGGATTTGAAACTGCGCATTGTGGAGAGACAATCTGTAGTAAGGTCTGCGGTAACACCATGTACATGATAGGATTTGAAACTGCGCATTGTGGAGATAAAATCTGGAAAAGGTTTGCAGTAACACCATGTACATGAGTAGGATTTGAAACTTTGCATGGCGGAGATACAATCTACAAAAGGTTTGCAGTAACACCATGTACATGAGTTGGATTTGAAACTTTGCATGGTGGAGATTCAATCTAGTAAGGTTTGCAGTAACACCATGGACACGAGTAGGATTTGAAACTGCGCATTGTGGAGCAAGTCTAGTAAGGTTTGAGGTAACACCATGTAGATGAGTTGGATTTGAAACTTTGCATGGTGGCAATACAATCTGAGTAAGATTTGAAACTTTGCATGGTGGAGATGCAATCTAGTAAGGTTTGCAGGAAACACCATGTAGATGAGTTGGATTTGAAACTTTGCATGGTGGAGATGCAATCTAGTAAGGTTTGCAGGAAACACCATGTGTATGAGTTGGATTTGAAACTTTGCATGGTGGAAAACAATCTAGTAAGGTTTGCGGTAACACCATGGCATGTACATGAGTAGGATTTGAAACTTTGCATGGTGGGAAACAATCTAGTGGGCCTAAGGTTTTCAGTAACACCATGTACATGACTAAGTAGGATTTGAAACTTTGCATGGTGGAGATACAATCTAGATAAGGTTTGCAGTAACACCATGTAGGCTACATGACTAAGCAGGATTTGAAACTTTGCATGGTGGAGATACAATCTAGTAAGGTTTGCAGTAACACCATGTAGGCTACATGACTAAGCAGGATTTGAAACTTTGCATGGTGGAGATACAATCTAGTAAGGTTTGCAGTAACACCATGTAGGCTACATGACTAAGCAGGATTTGAAACTTTGCATGGTTGAGACTGGAGATAAAATTTACTAAAGGTTTGCAGTAACACCATGTAGGCGTACCGGTACATGAGTTGGATTTGAAACTTTGCATGGTGGAGATGCAATCTAGTAAGGTTTGCAGGAAACACCATGTGCTTGAGTAGGATTTGAAATGTTGCATGGTGGGAAACAATCTAGTAAAGTTTGCAGTACCACCATGATGCATTGAGTTGGATTTGAAACTGTGCATGGTCGAGATACAATCTAGTGTAGTGCAGTAAACGCCATCATGAGTAGGAAGATAGAGAGGAACTTGCCGGTGTTTCTGTAAGCAGACGAGTGACACAATAATGCAAAACCATTGCGACCGCGCACACGTGCTGTCAAGTCTTCCCGATCGATATACACTTTTGCTCAGCGATGTTTTTTTCTGCTATAGTAAGCACACAAAACTGCTTATACCAGTAAACAGCTTCAAGAAATTGGGCCAAGATGTTCACGAACGAGCACGGTTCATGATCACTGTGATTGGTCTTCAAGTTTCACACACTGACCAATCACCATGTGCTTGGATGCGCGGGCAGCAGGCACACAAGACAAATTCCTGGTCTTGCACCTGCACGTAACCATGAGCACTGTGTGTGACATTTGCAACTAGTTTCGTTTACCCCATGTTTGTCTGGCGAGTAGCCATACATAGAGTTGAATTTGATCAGGAAACTCTTTGTCAGTTCACCTCTTTTCTGTTTATTCTTTTTTAAAGAATGAAATTGCGTTGAGGAAAACAACAATTGTTGCGCGCTGGCCCAGAGTATATAGTGTGGATATATTTTGTACACAGAATCAATTTTTTTACCAGACATGCATTCATCTCGTGGCCTGCTGAAAATGATAAGGCGAGCTGCAAAGTGTATACATCACTGCACGTGCAAATCAAAGTTCGCATGATAATGTTATTATCAAACTCCAATCGGCAGAACAAATATAGGCGGAAGTAAAATGGCCGAAATAAAACCGTGGATCGACACCCAGTACTGATATGTACATGCAAACGAGGATGTTTGATTCATAACTGCATTCGACACAGCACTGTTTAAGGGTAAGTTTGAAGATGAGAATTCGAAGGGAAAATTCAACATGCTTTCCAAATGTCCCTGTAGGAATAGCCCCCTGAAATCATAGCGAAAACATAAGCTGTTCATCGACAACTCCCACTTTGTATAGGGGGGGGGGGGTCAGCCTTGACCGCACAGATGAGCCGATGGACCGATGAAGCTGTAGAGCCGTATATTACCCGATCATATGGAATTCCATTACTGATCGAACTCTTTCCAGCCGGGGCAATGGCGTACCAAACTTTCATTTGAGGGGCTGCAAGTGGGGAGAAGTGAGACATAATGGGGGATATTAATGTATTGGACCATTCATTTGTGCATGTTTTTCGATCTCATTTTGGGGCAAGGAGCAAAGGTTTTCTGAGCGGGAGAGTGAGCTCCCTACCCCCCCCCCCCACCCCCCCCCCGAGCCGGGGCACTGCACTTCCTCTGTCACACTGCTGTATCACATACATTCAATGAGGTTTTTTAAAAGTTGTCATAAAGTTCCTTTCTCTTAACACACCTAAAATACTTCCTCTTTTCAAAATAGTGCAGCCCGTTACGGTGTTCCATACCCTTAGAACATTACCCCCATCATCCATCAGGGTACTTCATTGGCTACCGACTAGAGGACGGATTCATTTTAAACTTGCTCGTTTTGTTTATAAAATGCTTGAACAAAACTACTCCTAGATATCTTTCCAATTTACTGTCATAATAAATGTTGTCTTGTTTTACACTTCATTGCTCTGTTTGTATTTACAGATACACTGCATGATATATTTTTTCGACCAGTTATACAGACGATATTTCGTTTAAGATGGGTAACAGACTGGACCACCCCGACGTACAGCTTTCTTCAGAGAAGTTTGTGATTGTAACAGGTGGCAATGCAGGTGGGTGTAGCTTCTGTGGTTACCCTATGACATGAGAACCTAGGTACAATCCTACCATGGGCATTCTGGGGGAAATCATTGGTGCAGCGAGATCGTACACCACTGGGAACGAGGTTGGGCACAATCATTCCATTTTATGAGCTTCTGAGTGAGCAGGGAATGCCTAAGACGCGGGGAGGAGGATGTGAGACTGGGATGGCGTTCCATGATTTACTGACGAAGGTGTGGGCGTGTCCTGCAATAGACCGTGCAAGTCTCGCGCGTATTCGAACATTTTCGGGACCACTTTGGTCCCACGTACGATAACGCGTGAAGGAAACAAACTCACGCGCTGTAACGGGTCCCGAATATGCACGAGACTTGCACAGTCTATAGACTTCTTACCCTGCGCCTAGCCAAGTGGCTGTAGCAGAAGGCACATTTTTTAGACATAAGAACCGTTTGGTCAAATCCGGTCAAACTTTTTGTGATCCTGTATTAGAACCACCCCTTTAAGATAGTAAATTTTATTTTATGGGTTGAGTTTCACTAATGGATCACCATGACCCTTTGAAGTTTGCTGGTGGCAGCCCCCCCCCCCCCCATTGACATGCGTACATGAGATAAGATCTGCAGCCAACACAATGTAATGTATCTATCATCAGGGTAATACAATGAACGCCCCCACCAACTCCAACAACCATCCCCCCACCCCAACCCCACCACCCCAAGCATACTTAATTACCCTATCATTAAAAGTGCCTTCCAATGAGGATGAGCGAGATATTTTTTGGGAGCCTCGTGACGCAGGGTTTAGGATGTAGTTTCCACTTTTCAATATGTTTCTCAAATTGGTGAGCAATCATGTCAACTTTTTGGTTTTTATGTCTCTATTCTACAAGCTTGTGCCAGTATCGAATTTAAGCCAAAACAATTATTCTTTATTTTCAACATTTTTAAGGGGGAAAATTTGCTGAATATATTTAGTACCATCCTCGTTTATACCAACAGGTATCGGATATGAGACGGCCAAATCCTTGGCTGCCATGGGTGCCAGGGTATGCATCGCATGCCGCTCCGAAGAAAAGGCCAAAGCAGTGAGTGGAATTTCTTTGAAACAACTGAATTACGATCCCTTTAAATCTTGACAGTTCCTAGAAAATCATCTTAAAACAGCTTAGGTTTACCCTACCACTCGCTTAACTCATAATTTCCCTCTTTATATATAGCCTCCAATAATACTGATAGTTCTTAGTGGTCTATAAGTTGCGCCCTAATTGTTCGGTGTATAAGCCCAAACAATATTATTCCCATGTTATGTTCATCTGTGTACTGTTCAGTCTGATCTCATTTGACTAATTACTGTATTTTGCTCTATATTTTAAATAAATAATTGATATATATATTATTATTCCCCACTGCTTTATTTAATTTTACTTTCATTTTTAAGTTGTTCTTTGTGTTCAAGTCAATCTTGTCCATTTCACAGTATTCCTTATTGCTAATAATTACAACTTACACATCTTCTTTGATTTATATTTCCATTTGTTTTAGTGATTGTATTTTCTGTACAATTTATTTTATCATTTGACTGTGTTTCTTATTTTACTATGTTTATTTTTCAAATTTTGAGAAGTTTTTATGCAACACGGCCCCTTGAAAAAAAAGTTGAAAGGGTTACAGATGTATAAACAAGTTTTAATAAATAAATAAGATTTCGAATCACTCTGCTGTTCGAATTATTATAATAGTTTAGGCCTATAGTGGTACATGTTCATTTTTATTTTCGTTTGGTGCAGTGGAGCCCAATCCCCGTTTTAATAATTTCATTTTACCCTTATCCTTCCGTTCATTCAGGCAATTGAGCGGATGCAGTCAGAGCATCATGAGGAAATGCTCAAGAAAAAACCTCCGTCAGAAGAAAATCAGGTATGTAAAGATGATAGGCCTATAAAAGCTCTGTGCACCTACCGGACTTAAAGGGATTGTATACGTTTGGTAATTGGAACCCACTGTTTGTTTCAATCCTATAGTTGTAGATAAAAAACTAACCTGTGAAAATTTCATTTCAAAAGGTGGTAGCGTTTTTGAGATTTTGCCGAAAATCTGGAGCGGTTTGTCCACGCAGGAAGAATAATTTGCAATTGGAATACACAATCTGAGAAACGTTACTGCAGTAACTCTTCTCAGATTCAAATTTGTTGGAGGGATAAAAAGTGATATCTTTTTCCATAACCGCAGTACTTCGAGGTGAAAAGTTTCTCAAAAAGCATTATACTATCCAAAGCTGCTGTACTTCTTACCAAGTAAGTTTGTATTGCCATAAGTTTTCAGAGTCATTACCAAACGTATGCAGACCCTTTATTAGATGATAGAGCTCTACATTTTAAAAACTACCTGTTCAGAATTTACCCGGATCGGGTCGCAAGATTTTTTTTTCCTACGAACTTTTTTGTCCCCATACGGGAAATGAACATGGGCTGGATGAGGATGATTCAAAAGAGGGTAAATCTCGCATCCGGGTCACGTGGGGCCTGACCCATTTCGGGGTCAGTATGACCCGGAATCTGCGTCAAACTGACCCAGAAAAGGGTCAAAATGACACAAAATCCGATATAAAATTTCATTTTTAATCACTTTGAGGGTCAGCCTGATGGAACCCGAAATCCGAGTCAATTTTGACCGAGGAGTTTTTAGAGTGTAGTATGGTGCAAGCGACTTGGCCATGACGTGCTCCAACTTGGAAAATTGTGTTTGCATGTTTCTCTTTATTCCAGACCCAGCCTGATTCGATGGGCTTGTCCACCGGGAGCGAAAGACCACACGAGCTTGCAGTGGAGTTCGCCAAGTTGGACCTCTCGTCCTTGCAATCAACAATGGACTTTATCGAAGGGGTTAAACAGAGGTCCAGTTCTCTGAACGTCCTTGTGTGTAATGCTGGTATTGCTTTCATTAAAGAAGGTAAAAAACACCGAATTTTATTTTAAATTCTATATTTTTATCTGTAACTTTTCCAATCTAACAACAGGCTGTACGCAATAAAATGGCTTCTGAAAAAACAAATGGCATTACTGTTGCATTTTTGTTGCTAGAATTACCTCCAAAAGACATGTATTTCCATTCCCATGCTTAATTTAACCTTCCTGGTATGACTTATATGAACGGCAAAAAACTGAACAGACTTTCACACTCGGTTTTCTTGTAACACACTTTTGCACATTAATTGCTTATACACCCTTTATCTGGTAACTTTTCGTTACACGTACTTCTTCAGGCACACGACGATTTTAATGTACGATGTCTTCAATAAGAGATTTGTGAGAAATTAATAAACAATGCAGAAACTGGGGTGTTAAAATTGACACCGTGGGTGTTGTCACATATAGATACCGAAGACAGAATCAAAATTAGCATCACAGGGTGTTAAAATAACACCAATGCTATTGTTTTAGCAGAAATTAGTGTTATTTTAACACTCTATTGAAAATTTTGATTCTTTTTTGGTATCTATAAGTGACAACACACCTGGTGTCAATTTTAACACCAAAGTATTGCAGCGAAATATAAGGGGATTGGAAAGACATTTGTGGGGGTTTGTTTACACTTCATTTACCTCCAAAATATTATTCTTTGTTTGATTGTTATCCTCTAGAGTACACGGAAGATGAATTTGAGAAACAGTTTCAGGTGAACTACCTCTCTCATCTTCTGATCATCTTCCATCTATTGCCGCTTCTCCACGCCGCTGGTGCCCCCGGTACACGCATAGTTCTGCTCTCCTCGACGGCTCACACTCTCTGTGACTTGGACTTCGAGAACATGCAAGGGGGTAGGAAATCTTACAACAGGTTTAGGGTTTATGGCTCGTCCAAAGGTTACATGGTGAGTTCGAGTCGTGTACTGTAGTCGTGGAATTAGTCTCGGTTCAAGACGCTCCTGTGATAGCGGTTTGTGGGTGAGGGCGATGTGTGTGTGAAAGGGTCCATTGCTTGCAATATATTACTAATGAAGAGCACGGGAGCGTTTCGAACTAAGTCTAGGTATTTAGGTCTGTTCAAATTTATTCTCAAATTCAACATCACGAAGACAACCAGCCAGTTCCCTGGTTGATTGGGACATAAGCTGAAAAATTCAAATCTTCAAAAATATTCACAGTTAAAATATTTACTTTGAGATACAACATAATTAAGTTAGAATATAATGTGATTTATTAACTACAGATCATGGCTGCCCACTTTCTTGCGCGGAGACTAGAGGGTTCAAAGGTCACCACGTACTCAGTTGATCCAGGAGGTGTGGACACACAAATTGTATACAACTTCCCTGACTTGAAAGTGTTTACCTTTTTAGCGAGAACAATTGGCAGATTGGGTGAGTGAAAAGTTCAGTAAATTAATTCAAAGTAATCATGATTTTGGAGTGTCTAGAGAAACTCTTATACCGTATACTAACAATTTCTGGCATTCTGGTACTTAAATTGGTTGTTAATGTTTCATGGGGTTGCTATCTGAATTGAGTACTATCTGAATTTGTAATTTATTTTGCAGGTTTTCTTCGCACTCCCAAGGAGGGGGCAGCCACTAGCGTTGTGGCCTGTGTTGACCCAGCTCTAAACGACAGCACCGGAGTGTTTCTGAAGAGTTGCAAACCTGCAAGTCATTCAAGTTTTTGTGGGTAAGTGCCTGCGCTCAACCATTGTCGTAACCTGAGTCGAGACTTACGAGAAAGGAAAAATAATAATATCGTGAAGGAAGACCAGAGAATTGAAAAACCTGTATTGGTAAATGTTTATTATACACAGACGTTTTCTGCCTGCAAACAAAAAATGAAGTTCTTTGAGAACAAGAAAAAATGGAGATTGAATGGTTTATTTGGTGCGGTACAATGTCATGCAATTTTTCACGATACCATATGAACTTATTGTTATCACTGTTGTCTTTCTATTTCAGAGATAAATCGAATCAAGAAGCTCTTTGGATATACAGCCTTCAGTGTCTCGAGCAATACATCAGTGACGCCACCCTCAAGGAGGCTTTCCCGTTAGCGGATCAGGCATTGCTCAGCATTCCCAAAGATATTGCAATGGCAGATGAGAAGATAGAAGACGTTTCTGGCGAGGCAGGGAAAGGAGGAAACCAAGACGCAAGGACAGAGACAGAAGAGCCAGCTGAGAGGAAAATTTCAAAAAAAAATTTAGACCAAGAGAAGTCGACAGACAGGGATACCCCTAATAGGACTTTTGAAGATGGAGAAAAGTTATCGGAAGGGAAAGTTGAAGACAAACCTGCTTTCAGCGGAAATGAAGATGAGATGCAGCCTCCTGCCAGAAAAAATAAAGATGAGATGAAGAAACAGGTCGGTGAGAAGGAAGAGAAATCGCAGCAACCTGTCGAAGTGAAAGAATATGAGTTACAGCAACCTGCCAGAGAGAAGGAAGATGAAACACAACAACCTGTCAGTGAGAAGGAAGATGAAAAGCAGCAACCTGCCAGAGAGAAGGAAGATGAGACACAGCAACCTGCCAGAGAGAAGGAAGATGAGAAACAGCAACCTGCCAGAGAGAAGGAAGATGAGACACAGCAACCTGCCAGAGAGAAGGAAGATGAGACGCAGCAACCTGCCAGAGAGAAGGAAGATGAGAAACAGCAACCTGCCAGAGAGAAGGAAGATGAGAAACAGCAACCTGCCAGAGAGAAGGAAGATGAGACGCAGCAACCTGCCAGAGAGAAAGAAGATGAGAAACAGCAACCTGCCAGAGAGAAGGAAGATCAGACACAGCAACCTGCCAGAGAGAAGGAAGATGAGACACAGCAACCTGCCAGAGAGAAGGAAGATGAGAAACAGCAACCTGCCAGAGAGAAGGAAGATGAGACGCAGCAACCTGCCAGAGAGAAAGAAGATGAGAAGCAGCAACCTGCCAGAGAGAAGGAAGATGAGACACAGCAACCTGCAAGAGAGAAGGAAGATGAAAATCAGCCACCTGTCTGTGAAAAGGAAGATGAGACACAGCAACCTGTTGTTGAGACGGAAGATGAGTTGTAGTAACCAGTTAAGAGGTCAACTTTCAAGGATGAGGAAAGTTCAATACAATTCATCAGTAATTTTGTTGTATGTACTAATCCTGATGTGCCATGAGTTCCCAACTTGCAACTTCCTAGACATACAAGTACCGTACCCAAGTGTTTTACTATTGTTAACATTATACCTTGTACCTATAGGCATCGTTCATCCACTCCAGGCTGTAGCCCTCTGTCAGACTCTTCCATTTTGCTCTTTCCTTTAGCCGTTCTGGTCCAGGTCATAACCCAGCGGTCTTCACCACACCGTCCCTCATCTTTTCTTTGGTCTGTCCCTGGATCTTTTTTCTACTCTGGGTTGCCATTCTGTAGTTCTGATTGTCTATCTGTTGTCTGTCATCCTTGCTACGTCCTACCCATATCTATTTCATTGTGTAGACAAATTATTTTGTGATATCTGTCACTTTTGTTTTGTTTGGTGAGGTATCTGGTCTCTTAGTGTAATCCCTAGCATTGTTCTTTCCATTGCCCTCTGAGCGGTAGCCAATTTATTATGTATTATACCTAGTTATTGCCCATATTGGCATCCTTAAGATATCGTTGGAAGTACACATTGATCAAGCACCCTTTTCTTTAGCGATACATGTATTGGTAGATTTTTTGTCTTGGAATATTTCTCTGTTCCTTCCGAAAACACCCCCATCCTGCCTTTATTCTATTTTGCACTTCCTCAGTGGTTGTGTCTTGCATCTTGAGAGACTGGCCAAGATATTGTTAACATTAGGAATGCCTTAAAATGCTAATACATAACATTGTAAAATTGTTTTTTTTACGTTTGTGTGAGCAGGCCACAGTGTGTCATCCTGGTGCATAAATTTGCATAATTGTTGATGTTGTTATTGCAATTCCATTAAGTTAAAGTGTAGTTAATCCGAATGTGTTGGATATAGGCCTAATGGGAAACGTAGTTTGTAAAATGTTGACTTTATCAGCAATTTGTAAAAGCGTGTCCCAGTGTGACACCTTGGTGCATCTAATGTATTTGTAAACTTTTTAATTAGCATTTTTTTTAAATCAAATTCGCCTATGTGAATTGACCGTATTTTTGACCGCACGAGGGCGCTTTCAACGGCGAACTTATTTGCGTCACAATTACAGTTATGACTTATATCTCATAATAATTAATATGACTTAGTACTAGTCGT
Source organism: Plazaster borealis (assembly GCA_021014325.1). NCBI lineage: Eukaryota > Metazoa > Echinodermata > Asteroidea > Forcipulatida > Labidiasteridae > Plazaster > Plazaster borealis. Next base: position 18,857,493 of record CM037475.1, on the reverse strand, counting down.
AAATGACTTAATTATCTCATAATATGTCTAAGTACAAATCATAAAAATTACTTATATACTTATGAATATGAGATATATTTTCATGACTTCTATTTATGTCAAGTCATAGTTGTGACTCAGTGACTTTCATTCTTTTAAAGGTATCGTACACGTTTGGTAATGACTCAAAACAAATATTAGCATAAAAACTTACTTGGTAACAAGCAACGGAGAGCTGTTGATAGTATAAAACATTGTAGGCAACAACTCCCTCTGAAGTAACGTTGAGAAAGAGATACTTTCTCACTAAAATAACAAAAACTTCTTGCAAGAAGTTTTTATTCCTATCTGAAAGCACACAAATTTGTACAACAAGGGTGTTTTTTCTTTCATCATTTTCTTGCAACTTCGATGACCAATTGAGCCCAAATTTTCACAGGCTTGTTATTTTATGCATACACATGTGTGTTGGGATACACCAAGTGAGAACACTGGTCTTTGACAATTACCAAACGTGTTCAGTGCCTTTAATGTCCCTTTACCTTTCCTTAGGTTCACACACACCCTCAGGCGTTAAACAATACTGCAAATTGAGTTATTAATATGTTATTGTTTGAAGAAAAAAATGGAAGACTCTGCGACTGTAATAAAGAAAACAATGGTTTATATTAGTCATGTATCAAGAACCACTAATTGTGATATTATAAATAAAGGGAAATTACATCATTGGTAACTGCTGTATTTTTCGAGAAAATGTGGATTTGTTGGGTATAGGAATTAAAGTGAAATTTAGTTCCTGTTTATATTTTGTCAGTTTGACTGCCGACGGAATAAAACGGGAGTAAATCCTGCTGTAAAAACCTAACACGTTCAAACCGTGGAGGTACCACCTCCATGTTCAAACCGTGGTCGGCCGACCACCGCTTCAAAATTATTAGCATTTTTCTTTAAAATGAAGCAACAGTCTGGCGAAATGATTTTACTGGATACTTGGGAATGATAATGTACTTTTCATATTGTAGCAACTTGGAATTGTTTCATGTCTACCTTTAAAGGGATTGTATACGTCTGGTAATTGGAACCCACTGTTTGTTTCAACCCCGTTATAGTTGTAGATATATACCATAAAACTAACCTGTGAAAATTTCATTTCAAAAGGTGGTAGCGTTTTTGAGATATTGCCGAAAATCTGGAGCGGTTATGTCCACACAGGAAGAATAATCTGCAATTGGAATACACAATCTGAAAAACGTTACTGTCAGTAACGCTTCTCAGATTCAAATTTGTTGAATAAAAAGTGATATACTGTTATCCATAACCGCAGTACTTCTAAGTAAAAAGTTTCTCAAAATGAATTATACTATCCAAAGCTGCTGTACTTCTTACCAAGTAAGTTTGTATTGCCATTAATTTTCAGAGTCATAACCAAACGTATACAGACCCTTTAAAGGCCATATCACACGAAGTCATTTTACAGGCAATAGGAAAATTCATTCACCATTCAATGTTCTCATCATTTTCTTGGAGATCAGTTCAAGAACTGTCTCTTGTGCTGCCGAAGTGTTCCTTGGGCATACTGTGTTGTTGGTTGCCTCCCAAGTGAAGTTGCCTGAAAAAATTGCCCCCTGTGACATGGCCTTATGGATAGTGTTCCAGGCGTGTGGACAGACCGAGAACGTCCTCTCCAATGGAGATGTTTCCTAAAATAAGTCCAACCCATGCATGGGAGAAAAAAAAGAGAGGTCCTTGAATAATTTACCGGGGGCCCAATTTCAAAGAGTTGCTCAAGCATAAAAAGTAGTGAAGCACAACATTTATAACTATGCTTACCAGAATAAGGTTACCAGCTAAAATACCATGTCACATGTACAATATGTAACTGGTATCCTGCTTGTTTTTTCTCAGCAGAATATTGTTAAGCATCATTCTCTTCTTAAGCAGCTCTATGAAATTGGGCCCAGGTTGGCAAACGTGTGTCCCCGTTATACTAATGGTTATGTTTGCAGTAGAGCAGGATAACATGGCTAATCACCCCCATGGAGTGGAGGAAGTGTATATGTGATAATTATGCTCAGGACAGCATTGCAGAGAGATAAATGCACTGTTGCACAATAATTGTTGATGCGAGATGCGTTTACACCAATCATGTTTTAATTATAGTCAAGTGTCATTTATGAAAAAAAAGGACTTTGCATGTTCCCCTCTTTGTAGCTGAATGCACCCATACTTTAATGAAGGTATTGTACACTTTTGGTAACAGCTCAAAATGAGTGTCCACATTCTGTGTGATTCAACATATGCATGAACAAACAAACCTGTGAAAGTTTGAGCTCAATTGACAAAAATTAGACCTGAGGTGTTTTCTCAAACATCGAGTTTTTATCGCCCGTGATAAAAACTATTAATGTACTCATTTCTCAGAAACGATAGCATTTTAGGCAGAAATATTTTAAGGAACCCTTTCTACCATTGCTTACTTTAAAGGGTGTGTACAACATTGGTAATTGCCAAAGACCTGTATCCAAACTCGACGTGACCCAACATATACATGAAATAACAAACCTATGAAAGTTTAAGCTAAGTCGGTCTTCCGAGTCATGAGAAAACAGTGAACAAAAACCTTATGTGTTTTAACTTTTTTTTCAAACATCGGAATTTATCCTGCAGGATAAATACTATTATTTTACTCATTTTGTAAAAACTATGGCATTTCAAGCAAAACTATTTCAAGGGAAGTTTTCTACCATGACCATCTTTGTACCATTTAAGTTATGTGCAAATCTGTGAGCATTTATATTTTCATTCTTACCAATGTTGTACACACCCTTTAAATCATGTAAGTTATGTGTGAATCTGCGAACATTTGTGTTTTTCGATCTTACCAATAGTGTACAGGGCATTTCAGCGACTAGTAGAGCTATCCCCCTTCCCAAGAGATAAAGATCATTTGATATTTCAAAAAGTAAACCATCAGATCTAAGGACTGATACACAAACAGAAAAAAATATAACAATCAGACAGAAGGTTTACATTCGAGTGTCAATTCTTTATTACTCTCTGAATCCAGTTTTGACTGTTCTTAACATATTTTAATAACCATGGGCGATTGGATAAATTTCACAACCGCTTACACTTTTCAGAATGTATGGAGACAAGTGCAAAAAACTGTTTGATTTTGTTGCTTCATATTTCTAGAATGGGGAGCAAGTGTTTTTTTTGTTAGCATCTTAACGCACTTATTCCGTAGTTCAGTCCCTAGAGTGTTTTTAAGATCACTGGCGGGCCTCCCACTTGGCCAGAGGACCATGATCTGGCATGTACTGAACGGACACGCCATCTGGGATAAGGCGTCCTTCCCTCCGGAGCTCCTCAAACCTTTCACGGGTGAACTTGGTGAAGCCCCAGTTCTCAGAGGTGAAGATCTGTGTCAATAGAAAAGTAACAATCAAACTTAGGTGGTGTCTTGAGATGAAAGTATGGGTCAAGTAGAATATGTATCGACTTTTTTCAAATCAAATCTTGGGGATAGGATGGTTTAAAGGCATCGTACACGTTTGGTATTTACTCAAAATATATATTAGCATAAAAACTGACTTGGTAACGAGCAATAGAGAGCTGTTGATAGTATAAAACATTGTGAGAAACGACTCCCTCTGAAGTAACGTAGTTTTTGAGAAAGAGGTAATTTCTCACTCAAATAATAAAAGACTTCTAGCTAGAAGCCTTTTATTCCTATGTGAAAGCACACAAATTTGGGTTTTTTTTTTCATCATTTTCTTGCAACTTCGATGACCAATTGAGGCCAAATTTTCACAGACTTGTTATTTTATGCATATGTTGGGATACACCAAGTGAGAACACTGGTCTATGACAATTACCAAACGTGTACGATGCCTTTAATGAAGAATGGGCAGACATTCCTTTCCCCAACCGTAAGCAGCACATCCTATTGTTGTATTACAATTAAAGGCATGTTCGAATTAGTGGATGCAGTTGTGCTATGGGCATCCTGAGCATGTTAGGCTGTATCCAAATTGGCGGCTACAGCTACAGCTATGACTATTGCCAAGGGTGTAGCTGAGAATGTCCTGTACTTCAACGCATGATGAAGCTGCAATAGCCACAGCCAATTTGGACACGGCCTTAACAAAGTGATCTAGCCGCATCCACTAATTCAGAAACACCTTGAGTCACAGGATGGCCAAATAGTCTGGCCCGGTTTTGTGTTACGAGTATTATTGTATATAGGAAATAAGACCAAGGTGGATGCGGATATAAAAGTTCTGTGAAGCCAGTGAGATCTTGCTATATGGCCCGGTTTTGTGTTACGAGTATTTTTGTATATAGGAAATAAGACCAAGGTGGATGTGGATATAAAAGTTCTGTGAAGCCAGTGAGATCTTGCTATATTACCTTCTGTCTTCCAGGGAACTTGAACTTGGCACGTCGGAAAGCCTCGATGGCAGAAGCCTTGTTGCCATCCTTGGTACGGATGGACATGATGGTCTGTCCGATGCGGACGCGTGCCACCAGACCTTGGGGCTTGCCGAAAGCACCTCTCATTCCAGTTTGGAGCCTGTGTGTAAACATGAACAAGTAAAATCTTATTTCACAGAAGTTTAACCAGCAATAACACTGCTACACCCGGCCTCAAAGAAAGATAATTTATTGCACATTCAAAAAAACCAATGTATTGGCCAGTTTTGTAAGGTTATGGTTGGTGTTTTTTTTTCTTTGATAGTACAATTTGTACCTTTATAAATAAAAAAGAAATCAAAATGCACAAAAGGCAGGACAGCAGCAACATAAACAAGTCCATCTTCTTTCCCCCCCCCCCCAAGTGTATAAAATCAATTGAGTTTCAGTTCACATAAGGCCAAGTAACAAAAGTAACAAATGTTTCTCGTCCGGACTTTTAAAAAAAAGGAGGAGGCAGGGCTTTACTATTTACTATTTTTCAATTATTTGCTATGTTTTTCCAAGATTGCCGCCATGTTAAATATAGCTGGCCAAGGTGTATTTATTTGAGTATACTGATGCAATGTATGACAAAACAAATGATTTGTATTATTTTTAGTCCACTTGCTAAGCAAGTTTCAAAATTCAGAAACAGCTGTTGTATTGCGAAGGTGAAAAAAGAGTCTGGACAAATTCTCAGGGAAAAAATAAACCAAGGAACTTCGGAGTTTTTTTTCTTCAAATTTTACTCTCTTTTTTTTCTGAATAGTTAAGAGTTAACAAAAAGGAGGCGGCGGCCAAAAAAAGGAGATGGGCAGGGACGAGAAACTTGTTACTTTTGTTACTTGGCCTAATGTTGTTTTCTTTAAAACAAACTACAACAACCTATACATGTCTTCTGATGAGAAGAGAACCCCCTTTTTTCAGGTTTTTTTTTCTTCATCACTTTGGCAAACGAACTATTCTGTAAATAATCACCTATCAGCCCCAGCACACGACAACATTTTGTTGATTCGGACAACGTGGAAGGGGTGCAAGCGTATCCGCATGTGGAAGGCATCCTTTCCGCAGTACTTCACCATGTACTTGTTGGCGCAGATGCGGCCAGCTTCTAGAGCCTCGGCAGAAAGCTGCTCAAATTCATCGGATACCAGGTGCACACACATGGGAAAATCATCCACGCGTGCCTTCTTGCGACCCAGGTCGAAGATACGGATCTTTGGGTCTGTGGAAAAGAAGTTTTGAAGAAAAAACCCTCTATAAATTTGATGGAATTTGTGTGAAGCTGCAAACAATTTGAAGTTAACATTACTAATTATATTATCATCCTTTTCACTTTCAGTAATTGTGTGACGCTTACTGCTTTACATACAAAATATTAATTGTCTAAAATAAATCCTTGCTAATTGAAACAAATTGAAAACACTTTCAACGAGGTTCTTACCTGGGACACCACGGCAAAACCTGGATTTGGGGTAAGGTTTGTTCTTACAGTACCGGTAACTGCAACAAAACAAAAAAGAAAGGCCTTTTTTATTTACAAATTGAAATTACACGCTTGAAAAAAATACATGTGAAAGTCTAACCCTTTCAAGTTTAGCCTTTCCAAGCACCACTTCCCTTATTAACAAACCAAACACAAAGATTAAATCTTACACTCGGTCATGAAATCAGTAGAGCTGGACATTATTATGTTGTTAACAATGTTGAACTTTAGGCAGTTTAGATCATCTAAACAAACCAACAAACAGTCAGGACAGTAGATATTATTATACTAGCCAGCATAGGCTTTCTAGAATAATTAATTAGATGATAAAGCCGAAATGGCACCGAAACTGAAGTCATTAAAATGCGCAGCGACTTTATTTTTAAAATACATTTTACCATGAAAAACGTTAGTCTTGTTCCATGTCAACATTGTCACTGTTACTTCATATTCACGAGATCGGATAGACCATTTTGTCAGACTTTATTTCCCTTCGACAAAAATCCCCGGGAGCCACAAATCAGAAATGCTGCATGCTGAACTTTCTTTTCTTTTAATTGATTTAAAAAACGAATCTTAATCCTTTAAAACAGGAACTTTTTCAAAGTTTCCCATCATCATATAATCTTAAAAGTGAAGGCACACTTTACATTGGATAGGACTGTAAATTAAATGCAAAGTCATGAAGGTATTTCATCACAGCATTGTGAACGGAGTGAACAATCTATCAAAAATGCGTACAGCCAAATTGCGTGAACGTTATTGACGTACTTACCATCTTGCCGGACGTCGCCCCATCTTGCCTGTTAATAGGCTAAAAACGAGAACACAAAACAAACAAAAATATGAATAAGAAACCTCTTTAATGTCTTTTCTAATCGAAATTAGGTTCAATTCCTTTTCAGAGATGTTTAAAAAGACGATGATTGGGGATTTTTACAAGAACATTTTCACTCAACATTACTCACCCAACAGATCAAGGGCAAAAGAGGCCGCGAGAGGGCGACAAACCGAACAACTGATGTCAAAGGTTATCTTTTTATTAACAAAAAGCAAAAAAAAACCTTGTTATGGAAAGTGGAAACTGAATTTAAATCATTAAATACATTTAAAAACATTTTACAAAAGTATACAATTTCCTTATGTCACCAAATAGTTTGAAATTGTGGTTTTTAATGTTTAGGTTCGGATAGACTTTTTAGTCCTCGTCTCCGGAATTATCTGAACCGACCGACTGAAACTTGTCTAGAAGATAGCGTCTAATTGGATAAATGAGGGCGCTGTTGTTGTTGCCAAAAACTTGTTTTCGTCGCCCAGCCAAGACGTGCCAGATGTGATACTTTCTGTGCAATTTTGTACCTCAACTGACCAGGAATTTTGGATGGGTTGGCCGGAGAAGACACGCAATTGCAAGGTCAAAGAGGCAATACAATTCTGAGTGAAATGTTGAATTGTAGCAATCAGTTTTCACCATTGTCTTAACGAGCTTGTCACGTTGACGTAAGAATGGCGATGAGAGATCCGTTATTGAGCAACTTGAAAGGTAGGCTGACCCATCTCATCTGACCTAACTGGGGGAGGGGCCGGTTGTCTTATTTAAAGGGGATTTTGTCCCCGCGGGGGGGGGGGGGGGGTGTAGACACGATGTTGCGACCTCGATAAGCCGTCATTGTTGGAACCCGTCCCATTTTATTTTAGTAGAGGGTTGTTTCTTTTGCAATGAATTGAAAGCAGTGAGAAACTTGAGAAGAAAAAAAAAGTCAAATTCAAGATTTATTATTTCTTGGGATGGGGGGTTCCGAATATGACAAGCCCTGTTTTCGGTCGCACTTAAAGCCGACAACTGACGACTAGCTGACGACAACTGCCGACAACAAGTTTTATATGTTTTTGTGTAGGGACTGTCATGACTGCGGGGGTCTTTTTAGTCACTGTGCGCAATGAATGAATGTAAAGAAACCCCAACCAAAGACGAAGTTTACTTGCCAAACATCGAGTCTGCTCTCTAGTCTTGGGGTTGTTACGTAAAGGAGTTCCACACACTTGAGCAGCTCTTAGCTGCGATAATAGTATTCTTAATCGCAGCTCTTGTATTTGTCACATCTTTGACAATTATTATTGACCTAAACTGCCTAAGGGAGGATCGTCGAAGGTTGGTTTTTATCACAATGTACTTACCGTACTACTACATGCTGACCGACGCCCAGCTTGCTTGCTTTTGGGCATAGAGTAAGGACGTGCTCTGCTTAGGCCTTTAAAATAGACGAAACATTTTTTTATTTTTTTTTAATAGATGTTAAATTTGCATCGGGGATAAAGAATATTATATTTGGTTTTTACCCGTACACTGATGTGTGTAAAGCACTGTATACTCAGTACTTTCCCGAGTCCTGTGAAAAACAATCACAGGCTTATTACTCGGGTGGGATTCGAACCCACGACCGTTTTTTTATATTTTTTTTTGAAATAACAGGATAAATGTTGTTGGTGGTTTTGGGTTGGGTTTTTTCTTTTGGGGGGGGTTATTTTATTTTTTTATTTTTTATTTATCTATTTATTTATATGAAATTTTCAAGGTCAAAGAGCAAGAAACGTGAGGGATAAATGATAAAAAAACCTCTGAATTACCCTTTCCAACCCTGGTTAAAGGCATCGTACACGGCTACACGCTTGGTAATGACTCTGATAATTAATGGAAATAAAACCTTACTTGGTAAGAAGTACAGCAGCTTTGGATAGTATAATGCATTTTGAGAAACTTTTCACTTTGAAGTACTGCGGTTATGGGAAATCACTTCTTATCCCAAAAAACATTTGAATCTGAGAAGCTTTATGCGTAACGTATCTCAGAGTGTGTATTCCAATGCAAATTCTTCCTGCTTGTTTTTTTGGAATAATAACACCTCACTACATTTTTAAAATGTTTTTTTAAACTGACTGTACAAGTATCTTCAATTCTGTTGAGTAATGAAGTATTACCCTATAAGAAAAATTAGATAAATCTTTTCTTGGTGCCTGTTCCAAAAACAGCTCAAATGTGAAACTGACATAGATAGTGTTCTTCTCATGTTGATTCCGGTCTCGTTAAATATTCTCTAGTCCAGTAAAAGTTTTGAGCTACAAGCCCTGCAGTCTTGTGGATGTTTTCCACAATTTCGAGCCCTGCTGTAAACTCACGACCAGACAAGTCTGGCGGTCTTGTGTTTTTCAATTGAATAAAAACAAAATGATGTTCTGATAAGTCTGATAAAATATCTTTCAATTTTGTTGAGTATCGAAGTATTAGGCCTAACTACAAGAATGAGGTAAATCTTCTCTAGTGCTTGGTCATTTACAAACAGTTAAGACATGAAACTCTTTCGATAATTTTTCTTTTAAAATTAGATTCTGGTCTTGGTGGTCCTGTAAAAATGTTGAGCTACAAGACCTGCAGCTGTGTTTTACTTAACTGTGCACTTCTGCTCATGTGATCTATAGTACTTTGTAGCCATTCTGCTGATGTATTATTAGAATTAATTTAATTTATATATTATGTTCTTGTTTTGGTTTGGGGTTTTTTCATCACCCAGCCGTCCTGCTAAGATTGAAGGAAGGGAAACAACCAGTGAAAGACAGCGACCCAGACTTAATGCTGTTATGTGAAACGTTGGAATGTATACTCAGGAAAGGATTAAAAAGTAAGTCAACTGGACATTTTACAAGCCGGCACCATATACTCCCAAATTTCAACCTGATATTGCAGCAATTTCTGAGTTTAGCCTTTCTCAAAGGGGGAATGAAATCCAAATTAAACACATTTTTTTGATGCAAGCAAATTTCACCAATTTGTTGCAAAGCTTGATAACAGCAGACATGTAAAAATGCTTTGTCACTTTGGTATTAAAATGAATTTATTACTTGGTGGTGATTCAGAAATATCAATAATTTAAAATTTAAAATTTTTGTTTACACAGTTTTGTTTTTTCCCACCCTATTTCCACAATCTTTGATCTCAAAAGTGTTGTGTGTTTTCCATTTAAAAAAATTGAACACCAAATTTCAATTTATTTTCTTTGACCCATCCCTCCAAATTTTGGAAACAATTGAAATGATACAAATTTGATATTCTGACTTTCCCCTTACTTATATTTTTCTTAAGTATAAATGAACGGTAGGGTCATACCTTGGTAACGACCCAAATTGTTTTATATTTTTATCTGAAAGCCTACTTGTTATAAAGATCATAATGGTAGTATAAAGCATCCTGCGAAATTATTTTATCTGTAGTGCCCCCATTGAATGGAAATAAAAAGTATGTCAACAAATTTGAATCTCCACAAGATTGGAGAGTCAAATTTCAGTGGTTTCTGTTTGTGAATGCTGTGGCCAGAAATGCGTTTGGTACCCGCTGTCACCTCGCAAAGCGGGGATGTTCTTGATGAAAATACTGTGACAGTTTTTTGTCATTTTCTCAACAAGTAGACACTTTATTCAGCTGAAACTTTCACAGGTGACCTTTGCATTGTGTTGACAAAAAACAAAACAATCTATGACCCTACCTTTAAATAGATAGTTGTTAATGCAAAACAAAAGAAACAAAGATCAAGATAAAACCTGTGACAATTAAACATTCTACAGATTGTTGTGTAAAAAAAATAATAATAACACTGAGAGTGCGCGCAATTTAAAATCTTTGCTTACTGGTTTGATTTACCTTGCTTTGTCTGTCAAGAGCCTGGCTCTGTGTTTGGGCTCTACAAACGGGATTATTGGTGTTGGATCGAATCTTTAATGAATTCTGCGGGAAGCGAAAGGTAAGATCTTCATTTCTATTTGCTTTCCTTCTCTTGAAAACAAGTTTTTCTCATTGCATTTTGACCAAGTAGTTTTTATCATGCCCAAAGTCGGTTCTTATTTACTTTTTACCATTTGTCACCCCCACTCCAAAATCAGGACAGATAGGCCTATGCATTATGTACACAACATATTTATAGCACTTGGTGATCTATAAAATCACTGCACTTTAAATTGTAAATTACTACTTACTGGTTTTTTAAGAAAACAAATTATAGAAACAATACTAACTGCAGTCAAGGCATACACAAGTTCAAAGCTGACTCCCCCCCCCAAAAAAAAAACCCCAAAACACCCACAATAAATAAATAAATAAAAACGGTCCTGACTTGAACATTTCTAAAGGTAATTTTAAAATCACATGATGTGTTTTAACCAATCCAAATGCATTATAAATAGAGCCGGTCTAACTAGACCTGTACACTGCTGGGGTTAATGGACTTTAACAATGTTACCAATTACAAACTAAAGTTGGTATAATAAACTTATGCTTCAAGTTAAAAAACACAATTGGAAAACTGACTGGGTAAATTTGAAATAATTTGGGGTCGAACAAAGACAAATCGACTAGAGTGGGATTTGAACCAACGTCATCCGGTTTAACGTAACCAAAATAGGGAGAACGACAACATAGGGCTAGAAAGCTCAGTTGGTACATTAAACTGGAGGTCGTTGGTTCAAATCCCGCTCTAGCCAATTTTTCTCTGTTCAACCCCAAATTAAACTTATGCTTCGGATGAACAATAGGACATAGAATTTTGAAGTCGGATACATTTGTCCTTGATTCTAACCTGGAGCTGTTTGTTCCTGCAGAAAGAATAATCTGCAATTGGAATACACAATCTGAGAAAATTACTGCAGTAACTCTTCTCAGATTCAAATTTTGGGGGATAAAAAGTCATATGTTTTTCCATAACCGCAGTACTTCGAAGTGAAAAGTTTCTCAAATGCATTATACTATCCAAAGCTGCTGTACTTCTTACCAAGTAACCACCTTTTGAAATGAAATTTTCACAGGTTAGTTTTTTAGTATATCTACAACTATATAGGATTGAAACAAACAGTGGATTCCAATTACCATACATTTACAATCCCTTTAAGGCTGTAGACATTAGAGTCGAGAAGGCACCAGTCAGGAATTACGATTTCAACAAAACACTTTGGAACAAACACTTGTCGGGAAAACACGGGGTCATGAAAGACGACCGGTTTGATTCTCATATCAGGTTTTTTTACAAGGGTATGTATTTCATGCTATGTAAAATTACAACCAGTTAACACCGTAAAGCCCATCCTGTGAATATATTTAATGGCATTCAAGTTGTCTTCAGTAAACCAATGGTATTGTACTATAGTAATAAAGTTTTAGTGCTGCTGCTGCTAATAAAAGACTGAATTTCGGATCGTTAATCACACTTGGCTCACTGTGCATTCAACTGTATTGAAATGTTTCAATGAATGTAAGTACAGCTAAATCAGCAAGGGAAAATCGACCGAGATATAGGCCTACATAGATGGCGACTTCTAAACTATAAACACATTACATATTCTGTTGAAGCCATTTTATTCAATATTAATAATACTAAGTTCTTATATAGCGTTTTATCACACCCGATGGGCCTCTCAAAGCGCACAGTATTTTTTTCCTGCAAAGTATGCAGAGTTTCATTTCGAAGTAGGCCTATGAGACCTATTCCTTTACATAGCACCATGTAATGGTTTACAAGGTGCTGTGGCGCAATATGCAGCCAATCAAACCAGGAACACCGGAGCGAACCCCTTCTCTTTACGATAAGTGCACTGGGTTCTTTTACGTGAATTACACAACACACGGGACCTACAGTTTTAAGTCCCATCCGAAGGATGCAGCAATAATGGTTAAAGTGTCTTGCTTAAGGACACAAGTGTCATGACTGGGACTCAAACCCACACTCTGCTGATCAGAAACACCAGAGCTTGAGTCCGGCCGGTGTTTTTATCCGCTCGGCCACGACACGCCACGTATTTCCTTTTTGCAAAAACTCTCAAGGTTTGCTGCAGAAACATTTTGTATGAAGCTTGTATACAGTTTTTAAAAAGTGTGTTGAACAATCTCATGTAGTAGGCCTACAAGAACAAGTTTCACTCCACTCAAAATGTGGCACATTAACAAAATTGCAGTGATTATGCATTTTACATTATGGTACTATTTAAATTTGAGTTCAACCACCTGTACATGTACAGAAATACCACCTCAAGTGACACCTGCTCAGTTTGCAACCTGTTCTCAGTACACCTGCTTGGTTCACACTGATGAGCCAGGGCTTTAAATTTACACTGGAAAGTAGGCCCAAGGCCAGTGATTATGGCATTAGGCCAGTAAACTCTTGTGTTTTTCGATTGAATAAAAATGCCCTCACTGTGTAGTATCTTGAACAAACTAAAGTTATGTTCAATTGTTGACTTTGAGTCTGATAAATATCTTTCAATAAGACAAATGAGACCTTCCCTTAGTGCTTGTTCAAATAAAGACAGTTTATATGTTAAACTGTGTAAACAGTTTTTTTCTCATTTTGATTCTGGTCTTTTATATAAAATTCTGGTCCAGTAAAACATTTGAGCTTAAGCTCTGGGGTCTTCTGGATTTCCATTTGAGCCCTTTGAGCCTTGACCCATTTGAGAACCTGACCCATTTGAGAACCTGACCCAACGAAACCACCGTAACTACACATTTCCTATACTGTCAATTAAAATTGTTACCCTCTAAAATCCTTCTATATCCTCTTTGCCGGAATGAAGGATTCAGAAGAACTGAGGGCTGTAGGCCCAAAATGACAATTGCTTATCACTGGGTCAGGTGTTCCAATCTTTTCCAAATCCAAACATGTTGGTTTAAAGTGACATACATGTACATGTAGGCAAGGAAGATATTGAAGGCAAAAGGACGTGGGGAGAAAAACAGGTTGAAATGTCCTTATCCTTGTTTTGTTTTGTATTTATTTTATTGTTGTTAAAAAAAAATTGAAGTTTTGAAACAAGGTCCTCTGAATGTTTCTACTTGGTGTTTATCTTTGGTTTTAAAAGCCCTACTCTGCAATCTGGGGCTCTCTAGGCCTAAATGGTGTTTTCTTGATGATTTTTGCGAATTTGATCGCAAGCTTCAAGTATCGGCACACAATTCGCGCGTATCGGCTCGATACGCTAACTTGGGCATGGAAGAACCCTAAACCAATGTCAGTGATGTATCACTAGCAAGCATATTAGCGGCAGAATTTGTTTTAAATTTAAATGTTCCAAATGCCCACTCAGATGGTCACTTCTTTGTTGTGGTTTTCAAGCGGAAGGTTAAATTTTGTCATTTAAAAAAATATATGTACAAGATACTTGTTATGAATAATAATAATGACATTACTTAAACTTCTGGTTTATTATTGGTATTAAAGGCACTGGACACGTTTGGTAATTACTCAAAATATGTATTAGCATAAAAACTTACATTACTTGGTAATGAGCAACGGAGAGCTGTTAATAGTATAAAAACATTGTGAGAAACGACTCCCTCTGAAGTAACGTAGTTTTTGAGAAAGAGGTAATTTCTCACTAAAATATTTGAATCTGAAAAAGACTTCAGGCCTGAAGCCTTTTTCAGGCATCTGAAAGCACACACATATTTGTGCAACAAGGGTGTTTTTTCTTTCATTATTTTCTTGCAACTTCGATGACCAATTGAGCCCAAATTTTCACAGGCTTGTTATTTTATGCATATGTTGGGATACACAAATATGCACAAATATTGGGGTCAATAAAAATTGAACCCGCCAGAACAATTGAGGTATTTTAAAATCATTGTCACAAGTGCCTTGAGTTTTTTTATGTAAACCCTAGTTAATTAATTCAGAGTATTTGCAACTATTGGTTTTGCTGTATTTTATGTGTCCAAGTTTGCCTCTTTAATTTAGCTCCTATAATTTTGCTAGAAGTTTTGTGGCAGAATAGAGTGTCTCAAGAGGGCGCCAATTATATTTAAATTAAGACTCCAGAGAGGGCAGTATTTAGGGTGGGGCTATTGAGGAATGTTGGTATTTACTTCTATTGTCCCTAGGAATGGGTTCTTTTTGTGTTCCATATTGTTCTGGTTGGGTGTACAGTGGTTTTAATATGTACCAGTCAGTCTTGGGTTGAAGTTGGATGAGAGCAGTCCGTCCTAATGCTAATCTGATTCAAGGTTCGCCAAAAGTCCTGTGTGGGCTTAATTATTTTAGAAGTTCACTATCCTGAGTGGATTGGAAGAAAACTTCCCAGAGCTTGTCCTGTGTGGACTCTGTCCTATGTGGACCCCTCAGAACTGTCCTGTGTGGACCCTCGTCAGACACCAAAATCCTGAGTAGATTTAGGCTGATGTGATGTAGACGAGACAACCTAGACCAACCATCCCCAACTCAAAGTCACGGGTAGGCTGCAACTACATGTAGGGCTACTGTCAAACAACACTCCAGATATCCAACTCAGGGAGGTTGGCATAAATCTGAGATAGTGACGTGGCCAAGTAAAAGGAGACGGGCAAGTGCCCCCCCCCCCAAGTCATAGTCGGAGAGAGCGGGAAAAGAACAATTCGTCGGCTCAGTGCTAGTATAAGGTCCTTAACAAACGTGATGGACAAAAGGTCGTTAACATTTTTTTTTATTTTGAGGTTATAAAACAGTAAATAAAATATAAGAACCAAAAATTATTGTTTCCTTATAACAATTTATTTTCAGATTTTCATAAGGAAACATTAATTTCTGATAGTTGTATTTTATTATATTGTTTTATAGGCTTTAAAAAATGTTTTGTTAACGACCTTTTGTCCATCACGTTTGTTAAGGACCTTATAGTTCTCACGCGACGAATTGAACATTTGCCTGCAGTGGACGATCATGAACAGTGAAAAGATATCTGGGTGGTGGGCTTTTACTAAATAGAATATGTATTCAGTGTTCTTGTCTTAGATTAATTGTGCTGCATAATTTAATTGTGTTTAAATTGTGAGGACAGAAGTGTGCCTCCCTCCTGGAAATAGTCTTGAAAAAATAGTGTAGTCCCTCGCTCAAACTCGGTCAGTAATTGTAAAAAGTAGTGTTATGGTATTCAAGGTATTCTTGTGGGTTTTTTTGGGGGGGGGGGTTGTTTTGTTATTAAATTAGATCAATTTTTGAATGTATTGAACATGTTTCTTTGAAAATCATTTATCGTGTGTCGCTGTTTAAGTCATACTGCATAACTGTATAGTCAGCCAGGGGAAATCCAGTCTCATGGTGTGACAATCATGTTTGAGACAATTGATCAGGAATGAAATGCAGGTTTTGTTGATCTTTACACACAAATTATACATTTTGATAATAATATGTCCTGTATTGTCATGTTAGCTCGCGGTTTGTTTTTTTTGCTTTGGTTTGTTTGTTTTGTTTTCTTTTAATAAATAAGTAAACATTACAAAAAGTATGCTGTTTTATTTGTGCTAAATTGGACTACACCATATGTTACCTATATTGTAATATTCCACTCTGTGTACACTTCACGCATGACTGATCACACCATTTTCCTTACACAGATTACATCCCATGTTTTCGCTGGCCATTGAAGCGTGCAGATCATCTGACAAGGTGAGTGAGACCGACAGAGAGACCAGACAAGCAGGAGACAGTTCAACTTCACTTTAAATCTTTCATACTTTTTACTGGTACTCAGAGTTAGTACATGTAATAAATAGTAGACTGTAATAATAATAATACCGTACATTTATATTGTGCTTAATACAACGTTTCTAAGCGCTACAGTATTTATTTTGCAAGGTATGTGGAGCTATGTTTTGATGTATGAGACATATTCCTTAACATAGCACCATGTAATGGTTTACAAGGTGCTGTGGCGCAATATGCAGCCAATCAAACCAGGAACACCAGGGCGAACCCCTTCTCTTTACGATAAGTGCACTGAGTTCTTTAATGTGCATTACACAACACACGGGACCTACGGCTTAACGTCCCATCCGAAGGACGAAGCATGTGGTTAAGTGTCTTGCTTAAGGACACAAGTGTCATGACTGGGACTCGAACCCACACTCTGCTGATCAGAAACACCAGAGCTTGAGTCCGGTGGTCTTATCCACTCGGTCACGACACGCCGTAAAAGTCTCAATGTGTATTGAAAGGTCAGGGGCTGGTGAAGTTTTTTTGTTTTTTTTCCTTTGCATGATAAAGCAATGTACGTTGGATCCAAGGTTTTTAAGAAAAGTTTGAAAATACGCGAAACTTGTATGGTTGATAACAGCTATTGACCCAATTCACAGGACGTCATTTTCACAATAATCTTGGTTGCGCCATTTTGGGAGTCAATGTCCCTGTGTGTTATACAGTGTAGTGTGCATTTTAGTCGACCTGGCATTTACACGCTGTAAACCTTAAATTTAATAGATGTTAAATTTACATCAGGAATAAAGAATATTATTTGGTTTTACCTGTACACCGATGGATACTCTGGATTTCCCGAGTCCTGAGTCCTGTGAAAAAAAATCAACAGGCATATTACTCAGATGGGATTCGAACCCACGACCTTTTTCCATTCCAGAGCAGATGTCTTACCATTAGACCACAGAGATTGCTGGGTAGCTAGAGGCAGTTTGAATCCTATGTTTTAGCATTGGGTACTGCAAAAATTAAATTATATTCTTTATCCCCGATACAAATTTAGCATCTATTAAATTGTTGCGGCACCCGCTGCTTAAATATACATGTAGGATTCAAACTGCCTGGCAAGCTTTTGTATAGCAACCTCCAGATGAGCAAGCCCTGGTACCATTGTGCCATTCGCAGTTGTGCCATTCGCATTGATGTTCACAGTCTCTTACATAACTGCGCAAAAGCTTGTCCCGAACCATGTGACATAGCAACTGTCTCTATAGTCTGAGGAATTCAAATTTAAGCGGTAACTTGTGACTTACCAAGTCATTGTACCAGACATTATTCAAATCTAATTTGCAAATGGCTTGTTAAAAATAAAATATAATTTGTATTGACAGCTAAGTAAAGTATAGATTCGCTCATCACAGTAGTGCCTAGAAAGGTCTGTGGATGGTTTAAGGCTTTAAAGAAAATATATGAAAGAAGCATTCTTGGGTATCAAAGCTTGACGTACCAGATGATTTGTTTTTATTATGCAGACGTTGTAGTCCTCTGAAGCTCATAAAATTTGCAGACGTCTGACGAGTTGCATGACTCATTGGCCAATCATGAAATAAGATATTGCCGTGATTTCATTGCCATAGAAAACAGTCCGACTAAAGTTCCGAAATGAACCACAATCTGGAAAGTCAATTAGAAAGGGAGATGAAAGATAAAGAAAGTAGATTTGTGTGGGGGTTTTTACAGAGCATTTAGATGTTGAATTTTTTTGTCTGGAGTGTTCATGACTGGCTAGTTTTGGTTCCAAGATGCTCCAGTTGTTTTATCACGAATATATGTAGTCACGAGAAAGGGCGCTATCATTTTTGTAACCGCTATCACCCCACAAACCGCTATGATAGCGCCCTCTGGGTGTGAGCAGTTCGTGGGGTGATATCGGTTTAGACAGCTGGTAGAATTTCTTGACTCAAGAAAATTATGTGGCAATGTTTTTTCATGGAGATTGCCTGGAACTGGTTGCCTGTAAATTGCCCCGTGTGAGATGGCCCTCAGACAAATATCTGTTACATTGGTATAAAAACAAGATAGCTATTGCATAAACGGATTTTGAGAAAGTATCCGCAATTTCTTATTCACCAGGTGAAGAGTCACCAAGGGCGTGGCCGCTTCCTGATACGAATCTTTCTCAATAAGAAGATTCTTACCGTTCCTGTTCAGCACCTTCTCAAGAACCACAGGATGCTTGAGGTAATTAAGATTCAGTGATATAGCCCTCATTGAAGGGGCTGTGTCGCCGTGATCAAAGCAGGGCCTGTACACGGAATGATGAACTCTCAACCAGTTACTGAACGCACGCACCCTCCCCCCGTATCATATCTATGGAGAGCGTGAGCACACATGCTGTTTACTGGGAGAGAGTTCAGAATTCCATGTACCGCCACAGGCCTCCTTTGATCATGACGACACACAGTACCTTTAAAGGGATCAGACGTCATTGGTTTCTTCAAAGAGAAATTTCTTTCCTAACTTAGGTATTTAAGATTCAGTGATAGCCCTCATTAAAGGCAATGTATACCTTTGGTTTTTGGAACCGTTCAGTTGTTTTAATCCTATATAAATGTAGATATGCACAATGAAACTAACCTGTGAAATTTCATTTCAAAATGTGGTAGGGTTTTTGAGATATTGCCGAAAATCTGGAGCAGTTTTGTCCACACAGGAAGAATAATTCTTCATTGGAATACACAATCTGCGAAACGCTTCTGCATTAAAACATGCACAAATGTAAATATCATTAGGAGATCTTTCATTTGTAGTTCTTTATTTACAAATCATCGCAGTCTTGTCATGTCACAAACATGACAATAGACTGTGTAAGTCTCACGCCTATTTGTACACTGGGACACGTTAAAGTGTGCAAGGTTTTTTTTCCTTTGTGCGTTAAAGCAATGTACATGGGACCACTTTGGTCCCAAAAAGTTAGAATATGCTCGAGTCTTGTACATTCTATTAAAAACAGAATTTGCATACAGGTGCTGTGCGAAATGTGATTTAAAAAAAAAAGTTTGTCAAAGCTGGCTGTGTCTGTCATGTCAACGTATGTAGTCTTATCAAGGTTCTCCTCATGAACAAGCTAGCGTATCGGACCGATACGCCTGATTTGCTTGCCGATACGCGCAAATTTCAGCCGATACGTAAAAAAATAATAATAATAATTCACACAAAAAATAAAGAGAAAACCATAAAGAATGCTCCAGATTGCACAGTAGAACTTTTAAAACCAAGATAAACACCAAGTAGAAAACATTCTGAAGACCTTGTTTCAATTCAGCATAATATAGGCCAAGCTTCAGAAATTTGGGTCCAGAATGCCCTACAGAAAAAACCAGGGGAGAACCCTGCTTACATTAATCCCTGGAAAGATTAAAGACATTTTTCAGATGATTTTGCCGAAGGAATTGTTTTGCCAATGCATTTCTAACAGTCAAGCTCAATAGCTCTGTCGATTTTGGTAAGTTACAACTGTTTCATGTGCCACTGTGGCTGAGCTAATATTTGCCCAACAAATTCAAATACACAAAGTAAATATATTCATTTATTAAACAAACATGAAATGCTAGCAGGAAGAGGTTTTAAAATATTGTACCTGATTTCTACAGAATGAAATTGCTTTGAGCTGATTGTTGCTTGATTAGTTAAATAATTTCTTTATTTATGTGGTGTTTCTGGTTGACATAGCAAGCACCCTTGTTTACAGGTTTCCTCGGGCTTGCGAGCTACAGTGATTAAGTTAACTTATGAGGCATCCTTGGTTTCATTAGCAGAAATATATAATAATAATAACATTGTAAATCTACATTTCGTATTTTGTTCCTTTTGACACAGATTTGGTACGATCCTCTTATGTCAATTATCGGTAGTGACCTTCTTGTTGGTAAGTTTGAAACTTTTTATTGTAGAATTCATATTGCCGTTTCATTTCTGACTGGTTTAGCACAGGTTCTGGTGGCTGAGTCATCAGAGTGTGGGTTCGAATCCCGGTCATGGCAGTTGTGTCCTTGAGAGAAACATAATTGCTAACATCAGCCAGGACTAAATGGGTACCTGTGAGGATAGAGATTGTTGTTGTGAAAGGCTTTAGGGCCTGATCAACTTGGCTTGAAAAAAACCGCATAATTATTAAGAATTTTTTAATTTCCATTATTCAGAAAAGGCAAGAAAATTTTAACTTTTGAGCTTATAAGTCACAGCTGAAGAAAATAAAGATAAAATGTTGAGGAGTTTGAATTTAAAATCTACATTTGAATTTTTAGGAATAAAAATTTATAACTCGTCCTTTCCTTTAATTTTTTCCAGAATCATTGATGTCGCTTCTACATTTGGCATCAGAAATCCAGTTTGAGCTTAACTCTAAGGTAGATCTTTAGACATCCATCTTGATTTTAATACCCGTTCAGTCTGCCGAAACAAAACTTTGGCCACGTCCAAAGTGGCGATTACGGCTATGGCTGTTGTTAAAGGGACACGTTGCCTTGGATCAAAACATTTGTAACCTTTTGTTATTAAATGCATATGGTTAGAAAGATGTTTTAAAAGTAGAATACAATGATCCAAACAAATATGTCTCGAAATTGCGTGGTTTTCCTTTTACCTCGTGAACAAACACGGTCTGCCATTCTGTGTAGTAAAATTTTTGACTCCACAAAATGGCGGACCTTGTTAGTTCTCAAAATAAAAGGAGACCACACAATTTCGATGCATATTTGTGTGGATTATTGTATTCTACTTTTATAACGTCTTTCTAACCATCCATATGCATTTTATAACAAACGGTTACAAATGCTACTTTTAGACAAACTAGTACGATCCAAGGCAACCTCAGCCAAAAGGCCATGTCATTGTCAACAGGGCAATATTTTCAGGCAACATGGCCGCAACCAACTGCACTGCATCCACAAGGAACAGTTCAGCAGTACAAGAGACATTCTTCTAGCTGTGACTCACTATCCCTAGGAAAATCATGAACCAACTGAAATGTGAATGAATTTTCTTGTTGGAGATTGCCTGGAACTGGTTGCCTGTAAATTGCCTAAAACCTAACGTCTTTTAATTTGTTTTTACCCTTCCACCGAAGTGTATGAAGCACTGTATACTCAGTACTTTCCCGAGTTCTGTGAAAAAAATCCACAGGCAAATAACTCAGGTGGGATTCGAACCCACGATTCGAACTGCCTCTAGCCAACAGGCTAGCTCGGTGGTCTAGTGGTAAGACATCTGCCCTAGTAATGCAAAGATCATGGGTTCGAATCCCACCCGAGTGATTTGCTTGTGGATTTTTTTCACAGACCTCGGGAAAGTACTGAGTGTACAGTGCTTAATACACTTCAGTGGAAGGGTAAAAACAAATGATATTCTTTATCCCCGATGCAAAGTTAACATCTACGTCTTGTTCATCTACGGGTTTCAATCCCGTAATTAGACGCTAACAGTGTTTGTGTTTTCTACGGGAAATCCCATAGTATGGCAGATATGGGTTAGCAGAGATTTTGATCTTTTGTTGACAATTTGGAAATATGTTTATTTGTCTAATGCTGTGCCACCTATAGACCTTTTGCGTTGGCCGCCATCGTTGATGAAACGTGCACACGTGAAAGGGGAGGGGGGGTGGTGTACTGTCAGCAGGTTATACTTTCCACAGTCTTGTGTAATCATTGTATCATTTAAGCGTATTTGTATTTTTAATGTCTGTTTTGTTAACTGCTTTTTCTTACCCTGTGAAATAATAATGTTCAATCCTTGCATTGTCTCTTCTATTAACTTTCTTTCTCCATTTCAGAATGCCAGTTTTCTTGATGAGACATGGGTCTTGCCTGTGTACAGACAGTACGAGTTCGTCCCCTGTAAAGACCTTGGGATAGTTATTAGACATATCAGGCAACGCGTCATCGTAGCTGATGTCAAACAAGACAGTGTAGCTTCCCATAAAGTAAGCAAGTTTTTTGTTTTCTCTCTGTCAGTTAGAGGTGGCACAAACTAACAGATGAAAAGATTATCTTAGAAGCTTAAAGGAGGATGTAGAACAGCCTCGCTACCATGGGCAGCGCACCGTATCAATACCTCTCTCGTCACTAACCCCTGTTAGGGAAACACTAAAAATCAACGCTGATTGGCTTACCAAAAGCTACTGCTTTGCGCACATGCTTGTTAAAACATTCGAGGGTTTGTAGAGCGCTCGTCGGGCACTTAGTACGCGCAAGTAAAAATGCACGTATTTTGACGCAATACATTTCAAATGAATCATGTTTTTATATGGTCTCTCTGAACTGCGTACATCACAAGATCGAAAAAGAACTGATGGGGCCAGTTGCTCTGTGACTTGATGCGTCTTTTGACAGCGCGCTCTGCGTAGTCTGTAATACAGAATGGATCAACCCCAGGACTAATTAAAATATCCAATATATTTGGATACTTTTAAGTCACACTTCCAGGGGTTACAATCGAGCAAGGCATTCTGGGAAAGAAAAACAAAATGGGAACGAGGTTGGATGTAGAATGACTTGTGCCAAAGTTGTTCAATCTGGGGGGGGGGTGATTGTTGTGGTGGTGGGAGGTTTGGGGCGGGGGGGGGGGGAGGTTGAGCAGACTATTTGCCAGACTGTCTGTAATTATTGATTCAATCTTAATTAACTGCACCCTCTCCTTCATGTAGTCATACCAGCAAGTGGCCTCTTTTATTCAACCTACTTCACCTCTCTGTTGTGTCCTTGGTTTGATGGAAGTGCGCCCTCAAGTGTTATAACTGTTTGACTGGGGGTCTAGAGGTGCACCCCATTAAATAAACTTCCATACAGTGCAAAATGCTAAATATTCAAAAATAAAAAAATAAATACTTAGAAGTCTCACAGCTTTTTACAATAAAGGGAAAATTATCCAGTGACTCTTGAACTTTTATCCTCTGCTCAATTTAATATGAGGAGTCCCAAAGCCTGGAGAGTTATTCTCCCTCCAAATGAAAACACCCCTACAGCAGTGAAATTTTCCAAACGTCCGAGCGTCGATCTTGAAAAATGTCCCTACACCTCTCAGCAAATAGGACCATTTGTTTTAAGGGCCTATGTCATCCAAAATACATCCAGTTGGAAGTCAACAACCCCCAGGTCACAATTGGGCACCATTTTTACACTAAAACCCTTTTTGGGGACTATCAAATCTGTCTAATATGGAATATTTTGAGGGGGCTACAAAATATAAATGAGCTCGACCCTCTGTTTTCTCCCTATTTAGTGGGGTGCACCCCTAGGGGGTTTACGCCATCTTGGATATTGAGTTGACATGAACATGAAAGCATTCTGATAGCCAATAACATATATTGGCGTGTCGTGGCCGAGCGGATAAGAGCACCGAACTCAAGCTCTGGTGTTTCTGTTCAGCAGAGTGTGGGTTCGAATCCCAGTCGTGACACTTGTGTCCTAAAGTAAGACACTTAACCACATGCTTCGTCCTTCAGATAGGACGTTAAGTCATAGGTCCCGTGTGTTGTGTAATGCACGTAAAAGAACCCAGTGCACTTATCGTAGAGAGAAGGGGTTCGCCCCGGTGTTCCTGGTTTGATTGGCTGCATATTGCGCCACAGCACCTTGTAAACCATTACATGGTGCTATGCAAAGTAATAGGTCTCATATTTCAACACGTAACTCCACTTACCTTGTAGGAAAAATACTGAGCATTTTGAGACACCCATCGGAAGTATAAAGCGCTATATAAGAACTGCGTATTATTATTATTATTATTATTATTATATACCTCTGCGTCCTGCGTACTCTTTATTTGACTAAACTACACTCTCCATTTGTACATATAAATGTTCCAACTGCCGTGAAGGCACTGTCCTTCATTGTTTCATCCTTCCCCTCCTGCTCTGCCCAACCCCCCCTCCCCCATCTCCCCCACCCCTCCCCACCCGTATCTCTGACTGATTGTCTCTCATTTTAAGAAATATAAAGAGTCTACCCCACAGATGCATGTTGAGGTGTTATTATTATGTTCTGGCACAAGCCCAATGTTCTACAGATGTAAATAGTGTAGTTTTCATTCTGTATTTCTGCTACAGAATAGAATAGAACCTGGAGACATTCTGGATGAACTCTACGGAGAGTCTCTGTATGGAAGCTCAAGGGGAAAGGTATGGTATCCGCTCTGGGCAGGAACTCATGAGGGCGCTGTTTGTTATCATTTAAAGGAACATTACAGAACTGGTATATTAAAATTTTCTTTAAGATCACAGATTTACATAAAACTTACACGGCCTAATGATGATGATAGAAAACATCCCTAGAGATATTTCTGTCTGAAATGCCATATTTGATGAGAAATAAATAAAATTAATTTCCGATTGGATTTTATCGCTCATGAGCGTTTTATTCATGCATTGTATAACACATGCAAATGTGTAATCGGTTTTTCACCATTTTCTCGTGACCCAGATGGCCGATCGATCTCAAACTTCTACAGGTTTGTCAGTTTATGTATATGGTGGATTATATAAAATGCTTACACTGCCAGTAACTGTTTTGTTAGCAAAAACCAATTCTGTAATGTTCCTTTAAATGACTTTGATGTAGTTGTTATTAGTGTACAGTGTAGATGTTAAGTGACTGTTCATGAATGCTGCGGCCAGAGATGCGGTTGTTACCCACTGTCACCTCGCTAAACGTGGATGGGTTCGACACTCTTGTGAAAATACAGTGACAGTTTTTGTTGCTGTTTTCTCAGGAAGTAAACACCGTATTATCTGTATTCACGAATGGACACCGGCCCTCAGAAATCTGAAAAACAATTCATGCATGAATCGTTTCTCAGACTCAAATGTTTTTGGATGAAAAATTATCCAAACCATTATAAACTTATAACCCTTCAAATGACTATCGATAATAGGATTCCGAGAAAGGCTATACAGTGTGACTCTTTATCGATTGGAAAACTCCGCAAGGGGTTGCACTCCAATTTCTAATATTTATGCAGTCTTAAAGACGTATGTTGGTTCAGAATTTCCAATACAGAAATATTGGTCAGTTCATCAGCAGTTAATGAAATTCTTGTGTAAATCTTGCTCCACAGCCAACAAATAATAATAATGTAGAGACACGGGAAGGAGGCCGGTCCTCTATTTAAAAAGGACGAGGATTCGCCAATATACCTCAATAATAATAAATGCAATCAATGACGTCTAAAATGAAATAAACTCTCCTTTACTGGTTTAATTTCTCCAATACAATAGCACAAAATATGCAATACAATGCAAAAAGTCACAATAATATACACTACACAACTACACAATGCACTGTCAAAAAAAGGTCACAAAAAGGTCAGCACATACGATCTGGCTACACGGACGCACGTGTGACGGTGCTGCCTGGCAAATACACACATGGTTTTACAATGATTCCGATCAAAATAGAGCCCTAAAAATCACAGTAGTTCAGGTATAAATGAGGGTTTGCATACAAAATAATACTCACAGATATCTCTACACCTCTATTACTCCCATATAAATAGCTTTTTGGAGCATGGCCAGAGCCATGCTCCCTACAAAAATAGAGAAAAATACCACTCAAATAAAATGTGCTCTTTCAAGAAACGAAGCTATAGAAAAAGAGAGAGATTGTCACGTGACAACTCCAAAAGTAAACTTTTCATAATATAAACACTGAGGGCGCACTTGGGTTCCCTACAGGTTCCCTACTTTATAACCACGCGACCCGAGTGGTCCAAAAACAATAAAAACTTTTAATTTACAAAATATTGAGGTAGATCACATGGATCAATGTCAGGTAGTCACTACAATAATAATAACGGAAACTTATATAGCGCCAAAATCTGCCTAAAAAGACGCTCAAGGCCCTTCACAGAGATACAATTTAAAAAGCTAACGCCAAACACAATTTATAAAAATACAAATGTACTGAAAAGGAGCTAGCATTTATTTTATTTAAAGTTAGGGTCATAGATTGGTTTTTGTCAATGTAATGCGGATTTATAGGCAAAGTTATCAAGAAAGATACAATACAAGTCACATGTGAATGTTTCAGCTGAGTACAGTGTCTACACAGCAAAAAACTGTCACGGTATTTTCAACGGGAACGTCAGCGAGGCAACGGAGGGTACCAACCGACTCTCTGGCCGCAGCATTAGCGAATGGACACCATGGAAATTCGAATTTTCAGTCAACCCTCAGAAATCTGAGAAACGATGGATGCTTGAATTGTTTCTCAGATTCAAATGTTTTGGGGAGAACAATTCTCCAAATCAATATTACTTCAAAGGGAATCCTTTCTCAAAATAGTTTGTACTATCAACAGCTGCAGTGCTTCTCACCAAGTAAGTTTATGGTCATTAATTTTTGGAGTATTTACCAATCTATGACCCTAGCTTTAACTACCTTCAGCACCAGGGCCCAATTTCATTGAGCTGCTTAAGCACAATAAGTAGCTAAGCACAAAATATTTCTGCTTAGCAGAAAAAGGTTACCAGCCTAATTCCCATCTCACATACACAATATATTACTGGTGATCCGCTTATTTTTGCTTAGCATAAATCTGTTAAGCAATATTTTCTGCTTAAGCAGCTCTAGAAAATTGGGCCCTGAGGACAGCTCATTTGATTTATGAAACCTTTTTATTTTTGTCAACAGATCAGCAGTTTACTAAAGCAACATGAAGGCTGGCCAGTATACATATCAGTTATTAAAGTAAGATTGCAACTTCAGCAAGATTTAGTTTACTTTTGTTGTCCCTGACCCACATAGTATTGTTCTGTCCTTTTGTTTGGGTAGTTTTCTTGTTTCCTTCCCCAGATTAACTTCTTGTACTTGCATGCTCCCCTCATACACTCATACACTCATTTTTCATTGTTCTAGTTGCCCTCGTGTCATCATCATTTTTGTATATTGCTGTTCCGTCTGTTTTAGGGCTGGGCCTGTAATTATTTGTTGCTTTGTTGTTTCTGTTTTGGTTTTATAGTTCTTCAATTTGCCTTGTATTGTTGAGGTCGGATAAATAATAACAATAATAATAATAAGATTTACTTCATTTTTTATTTCTTATTTTTTTTACAAAGAAAGAATTCCATTAGAGCATTTCAAACAGACAAAATTAGATAATACTATGATCCTTTTTGGTAGAATTAATACACCACAAGGGAAATCGACTGAGTAAATTTCAAATAATTGTACGTTGAACAAAGACAAATTGACCAGAGTGGGATTTGAACCTGTGACCTCCGGATTAACGTGCCGGCGCTCTACCAACTGAGCTATCTAGCCCTTTTGTTGGCAGTCTACCTATTTTGTCAATATCTTTGTTCCGGAGTGCCAGTCAGAAGTCATTCAACCTGTAACTGCCATATAGCCAGGGATCACACCCAAGTTTCTGATACAACCTGGGAAGCGGCAGCAAAGGGATCATCTTACAGGGATGCAACTTTTTTATTTCAAATATCGAGTAATGAACCACTAGGGAAACAAACTGAGTGGGTAAATTTCTTAGTATTTGAGTTTGTCTTATTGTAAGGCGCATTTGGTCATTTTTAATAATTATCATTATCATTATTATTATAATATCTTCGTCTAAAAACTTGTGTCATTCCTTGAAAGTAAGCGTGATTTTTTTTTACTCTCTCGTTTAGTGTCACTTAAGAACGGGCAAAGTTTTTCAGAACATCCGGGACATCTGGCTCGTCTTGAGGGATGAATACACTGGATTCAGAGTTCCCACTGACCAAGACCCCAACCTCAACAGGAAATCCTCAGCGGACGGTGATCGGAAAGAAGTCTTGCATAAACTTAGCGGAAGGTAGTTTAGTTTTTTTCGGTGATACTCTCTCCTCTTTGGCATTCATGAACAACAAAATGAACAAACTCCAATATCGACAGAATATTGCAGCACGTCTTATTCCACGCACCAGGCGGTCTTCGCACATTACTCCCATTCTGCAACGACTCTACTGACTTCCGATTTTAGACTCTTGGGTTGAACAGAGGAAAAATTGATTAGAGCGGGACTTGAACATGAGACCTCCGGATTAATGTCCTGGTGCTCTACCAACTGAGCTATCTAGCCCTAATACTGGCAAAAGTAAAGTAAAGTCTGTCCCAAGCCAATTTGGCTCATGAGGCCGGTGATTATATCCAGTTTCCTTGGCATTAAACGACAGAATATTTTTATTCCCCCTCGGCCACGACACAGCAGGTATTTGCTTTTGTTGGTAGTCTCCCTATTTTGCCAATATTTTTGTTCAGGGATGCAGGTCAGAAGCCGTTTGCGAACGAAAAAATTGACAAAATAGGGAGACCACCAACATTAGAGCGCCGGCACGTTAATCCGGAGGTCGCAGGAGAAAATGCAGTGGTGCCCTTGCCTTTTCAAGAATGAAGCATCACGCCTGTAAAGAATTAAAACATTGTTGAACGAAACAAATAAACTCATTTGTTTTTTGTCTTGAGCTGATGTCTCGTAGTTATGCCTGGGAAAAAAAAGTCCTCTGCGATTTGGGTTGGAACTGAACCTTCTTAATATTTTATACTTATTCTTTTTTTTTTTCTGTCCCAGCTCTGTGTATAAAGTGAAGTACGTTGGCTGTGCAGGTGTAGGTAAAGTAAGTACACCATTTATTAGGGATTTTACAGCATTAGAAACAACCTTATCAAACATAACATTTTAGAAAAATTAAGAAGAAAACATAATCAGTGACTGTTGAGTGAGAACATGCTCCAATTATCATCAGAGCGGTGCTGTTGGTTTTGCATGCATTTGTTAAACAATTATGATAAGATTTGCAAACACTTTTGAAAAACAGAAATTCGCAAAACAGTAGTTATTCAAAAGGCAAATGCATAAATTCGCAAGAGTTGGGCTGTAGGCAACTCTTGCAAAACATTCACAGCGAAAACAGCTGTGATGTCAAATTCACTTTGCACGAAGCATTCGCAGGAAGTATGAATCGGGCTTCACTGTAAAAAAAACAGACAACAGCAACAACAACAACAAAATGATTTAAAGAAACAAATTGCATTGTGAATTTAAGCAATAGGTTTTAAATTATACCGATAAATTGTAAACAGTTCATTAAAACCAACTTGTTAAAAACCAACTCATGCACTGTGGCGCACAACTCCTCAGGGTCATGATGAGTTTGTACACCAGAGCTGCCAACTCATGAGATACCAGAGATGCCAAATCATTTGATCACAATTTGAATCATTTTATGCAGGATGGTGGAACAGCGGTCATAGAGGGCGCTATTGCCAGCGTTCTGAAAGAGAAAGGCCCAAATTCCACGGTATGTATTGATCGGGAACAACAATGTTCTATTCCTTCAAAAAATTGACTCCTGGCTCCACATTCCTTTTTCTTAAGCTTCCCCTACCCAACAAAGCTGACCTGATATTTTGTGTGACCCCTAACCTCCTAAAAGTTTCTGTCTTCAAGCCTGTTCTATAGACCCTGTAACCATATAGACCATGTTCACACGTCCAAACAAATCGCCCTAGCTACATACACCTGAAAAGATGGCGGCACACGTAATGTCAATCCATGCTTTCCCGAGCTCAATAATGCCAAACTAGAGAGAAGTATGAGGTATATTAAAACAAATATAACATGGTTTGTTTCAGGTGGACAATCGGTATAAGCTCCCCTCGGTATTGGAAGTTGACAAACCAATACCTCAATAACCGATATCGACTCTCCATCCTCAAACCACATTATATTTTGTAGATTCTTAGATAGTTCACCAAAAGATCATCCTTATATGATTTGTATATTGATGTTGACAAAAACCCCTGTTTTTATTCCTTTTCCTTCTGCTCTGGTTGTACTTCTCTTATCATCCTGCTATTCATTGTCATCTCTAAAAGACATATAAGGTAAGTTTCATTATCGTAAAGCTGTACTTATAGTTTGTTTTGTACCCTTACATGTACACCGATGTGTATGAAGCACTATATACTCAGTTCTGTGAAAAAATGACATGCTTACAAAAAGGCAAATCACTCGGGTGGGATTCAAATCCACGACCTTTGCATTGCTAGAGCAGATGTCTTACCACTAGACCACCGAGCTAGCCCGGTGGATAGAGGCAGTTCGAATCCTAGGTTTTAGCAGCGGGTACCGCAACGATTCAAAAGATGTTAATTTTTGAATCGGGGATAAAGAATATAATTTGTTTTTTACCCTAACACCAATGTGTATGAAGCACTGTATACTCAGTACTTTCCCCGAGTTCTGTGAAAAAAAGAATTGTTGCGGTACACAAAACGTGATCTAGTCAACTTATGTACATGTTAAGTTTCCAACACTGGTCATTACCCGGAAAATTGCTTTTGCAAAATGCTTTCTCATTTGGATGCAAGACCATGATATAGAATTGCCAGTGGCTATGATACCTTTCTGAAGTAAAAACCAATGAAGAATTTAGTATAACACAACAAAACAAAAACACTTGTCGAGCCACCACTTTATGATGTCTCTCTTTCAAGGGTGTGCATAACATGGAGTACAAATGGGTACCTGCGAGAGCCAACTCATGGATCTTTTTTTAATAATAGCCCCTATTAGATTATGAAAACAGCGATTACCTCGGTGTGTGTTCTTCTTCTTTTTTCAAATTGCGGTTTAGTTTTGCAGTTTTGCTTGATATTCGTCATTCATGCAAAAACAAAATAGCAAATGAAGATCAGCTCTAAAGGCAGCAAGTGTAGAAGTAAATAAAGAAGTTGGGAAGGACCTTTAGAGAACTCTGTGATAGTATAAGATGTTTGATTTGAGGCCTACTACGAACAACAAATACCCCAGAAACCGAAGAAGCCAAACCGACACTCTCTAGTCTGATTTGACTGATACTAAAAAGCAATGTTTTGTTTACTAGCGAAAAAAATTTTTCCTTGTGGTTTATTACTTGGTATTTGAAATAAAAAGTTGCGTCCCTTTAAGATGATCCCTCTGCTGCCACTTGACGGGTTGCATCGTAATCTTGGGTGTGATCCCTGGCCATACAGCAGTTACAGGTTGAATGGCTTCTAATTGGCATCCTAGAACAAAGATATTGACAAAATAGGGAGACCGCCAAAATTATGGCTTTTTCGTCTGACTCAGTGTGTGCCAGTTGGTTGAACAACTTGACACAGTGGACTGGTCTTTCAGTTTCCGATCTTATGGACGCTGGGCTGCGCAGAATTGAAAATTTAAAAATCTCAACACAGCCAATTCGCAGAAGTTGTGACGTATTTAGATAGCTCAGTTGGTAGAGTGCCGGCACGTTAAACCGGTGGTTGCAGGTTCAAATCCCACTCTATTAAATTTGTCTTTATTCAACCCAAAATTATTAAGAATTTACCCAGTCAGTTTACCTTGTGGTTTATTACTTGTCTTTGTTCGACCAAAAAAGTTATTTTGAATTTACCCGGTCAGTTTACCTTGTGGTTTATTACTTGTTGTCCCAACTTGCTGAAATGACCCATTGCAAATTGATGTTTTCACTGAATTGTTGACAGGATGTGTACCTTGAGTTAGGGGAAACCAATCTCATCACGTGGGATTCATCAGATGAAGACACGGTTTTCATGAAGCACTGCTACCCAGAAATCTCCTCCTGCGGCCGGAGGACAGATGCTCTTCTATACTTTGCTTATGTTGCAGGGTAAGTGTCAACCAGACCTTGAAATTTCATCTTTGAGAGGAGAAAGGCAATTTTTCATTTTACAGAAGGCATTTCCGGTGTGGCAGGAGATTCTGTCCCCCCATACGGCGAACTGTGTACAAACTTCTTCTGATAGCGCCCTCTTTTGAATCATCCTCCTCCAGCTCATGTTAATTTCCCATGTGGGGACAGAATCTCCAGGGGACAGATTTCCCTATGACACAGGCATTGGAATATCTTAAAGTCTTTGAGAATCTTTTGAAGGGGCACCAAGGCCAAGACCAGGGGCAACAGAGGCCATGGCCTCCGTGGCCTCCGTGTAATTGCAGGCCTTTGCAACCCAATCATGACCTCCATATCCGAGTCTCCTCCCCTTCCACCCACTCTCCCCTCCAGGCAGGGATGGGATTTCTCAGGATTTGTCCTGTTTTCAGGATTTTCTCAAAATCTCCTCAAGCCCTTCCAATTTTTTTTGAAAGAAGTAAAGCGATCACCAGAGGAGGAAGGATTTAGCCCCACATTAAGTCCAAACCTGTAGTTTTGTATTTCAGGTGATGCACATGGGTGGTTATCCTCAACTAAAGGGTATGCAGGTTGCCCTCAACTTTGTTAGTGACTGGGCAGGAGGACCAGTTAGCTTGTCATTTCACTGGTCAGTCACTTTTGGCAATCAACAAATAATGTATTTTGTTTACAATTGTTTCAGTGACACCACATGCACCATCTCTAAGCAGTTCAAATGCTATGTCTACCTCGCCAACTGCGACCAAGAGGTGAGTGACCCATCTTGTTTATTTCCCAAATCCTAAAAATGTATTAATAAACATGGCCCAATTTCATAGAGCTGCTTAAGCAGAAAATTGTTATGCTAAGTAAAAATAAGCAGGATACCAGTCACAGATGGTACATGGTGACGTGGTATTTTGGCTGGTAACCATTACTCTGGTAAGCATAATTTTGTTGTGCTTAGCTGCTTTTTGTGCTTAAGCAGCTGTGTGACATTGGGGCCTGCAGGTTGGTTCAGACTTTGGATCAGGTTGATTTCCCTGTCTTTCATCTCTGTGGACCCCAGTTCAAATCCCGCATCGGACCGGAGCCTTATGTGTGGATTGGATCAGTTCCTACCTGATTTTGAGGGTTTTTTCCATTTACATAAAACAAATTTCTTGGCTGTGTCCTATTTGTCCTGGGCTCACAAAGAGCTATTAGATCGATGTTAAGCGTAAATCAATCTTAATTGCTAAGCAAAGTGTGATGTATGTCACAATACGAATCGCTACAGTAATACTGACAACTCATCTTCAGATGAATCTTAGTGCTATGTGAAATCGACCCCTGTTTATAAAAATAAAATAAAAAAAGATAACATGCCACTTTCATGGCACTGCTTACCATAGAAATTTATGTTCATGGTCACCATTCTCTGCCTAGAGACCCTTTGCATTGGTCGCCATCGTTGATGAAACGTGCACGCGCAAAAGGTTATCCTTGGCTGAGAGTCGTGCGCAGTGCGTACACGCGTGCGCCATTGTTTATCCATTGTTGGTCATCAAAAATGTTCGTCAATGGCGTCATGCTCAATCCTTCTATAGGGTTAGCACTAAATATCAGTTCTCTTCAAACATTATTATGAGTAAAAATGAAGATGAAGGTAATTCCTGCAGTTGTGAAGCAAAGTTTGTACTCACGACGGATTTGTTGCGGGTGCACTGAGCTCATCCGATGTTTCTCAACAAATGACGCAATGAAAGCCTGGTTAGGTCTGCAGGACATAACAGGCTACAGACCCAAGAAAAATAGTGTCTTTGTCGAGATTGAAACAAAGTTATGCCAACAAGTTCAACCTGTTTTACAGCAGGCTAGATAAATTTACAGCAGAACGGAATTATGTGTGATTTACGTTGCTTTCTTGCAACCAATTTTCGTTTTTGAAGTCGGGGGCTTAAAAGCTCTTTTTAAAACCAACGGTTCACGCAAAGTGGTCGGGCCTGGTTGTTTTTGTAATTAGGTTTTTGTGAAGACCATTTTAATTTCCCCCATGAGGGATAACTAAGTATTTTTTCTATGTTTTATCTATTTAAGCGTGTTCGCATTGATCACTAAAGCTGAGCAAAAAGTTTTATTACCTCACGTTGCGACCCTAACAGAGTCTTTCTCTTTAAGAAAGAGGCAATTACCACATTTTGCATTTATATTACAGGTCTTTTTGGTTGGGAAGCAGTTTGCAAAAGCTATTCCTTGGTTTTTGTTTATTTACTTGTGTTTAAAGGCAAAGTATACCTTTGGTTTTTGGAACCGTTCAATTGTTGTTAATCCTACATAAATGTAGATATACACAATAAAACTAACCTGTGAAAATTTCATTTCAAAAGGTGGTAGCGTTTTTGAGATATTGCCGAAAATCTGGAGCGGTTATGTTCATGCAGGAACAATAATTTGTAATTGGAATACACAATCCAGGGGCGGATCCAGGATTTTCCAAACGGGGGGCGTGAAAATATACCAAGCAGCAAAATCTTCCCTTCCCCATTTCTCCCCCCCCCCCTCCCTTCTCTCTCTCTCCCTCTTTTTTTCTTTTCTCCCTCATTTTTTTTTTTTTTTATCTGAAAATGGGGGGGGCGTGCGCCCCCCCACGCCCCCCCCTGGATCCGCGCCTGCAATCTGAGAAACGTTTCGTGTAGAAACTTTCTCAGATTGAAATGTTTTTGAATCCTTCTCTCTAAAACCACATTGTTTTTCAACATGTTATCAACAGCTGCAGTGCTGCTTACCAAGTACGTTTTTATGGTCATTAATTTTTGGAGTAATTACCAAAGGTATACCCTTCCTTTAACTACTCTCTACACATAAGGCTGTCTGAACCTCTGTGACAGCAATAACGCCGATATGAAAGTTGTGTCATACCTTGGTTATGACTAATGGCTGGATCACGTGTCTACTCATTCAAAGATGTTGACTTCAGACGATGTGTGAGATTGCTTATAAACCCTAACCCCCATTGGGGTCCCTCTACATACCCTGCCAAATACAACAGAATGCAACACAGTTGAAATGAGAACCATGCCAAATGCAACCAAATGCATCAAGGGATTTTGTTGCATTGTGCAGGCATGTTGTTTGTGTTAGGACTGAGCAAGGGTGTTTGCCCTGCTAAATGCAACAGTATGCACATAAGTGTAGTGGTGACTTGGCTAATATGTGGGACAAATTCCATCAAGGTATGAATTCGAGTTGACTGCCAAATACAACAAACTGCAACACCAATATGAAGTCACTTGACTGCTAAATGCAACAAATTCAGTCAAAGAATGACATCTGAGTTGACTGCCAAACGCAACAGATCACAACAACTATTACCATTTGGTGTATATTGTTGCATTTAGCATGGTTAGGGTTGAGTAAATGGTTGTTTTTTGAAGGAAAACAAAATAAAACCACTCATTTCTAAGGACAGAACACTGCACTTTTCAGGCGTTTCAAAAAACACCTGCTTTTTCGAGTGTACACTGCCTCGAGAGTGCCATTACAGAGCACCTTTAACATGCGTGAAGTTATCAAATTGAGGTTAAGTACGGATCTTTTATCACAAACAATTCCTCCATTACGCAGCACTTTTTATCCCAAATCTATTGCTATCGATTCACTGGCATAATGGTACTTAACAACGCACCAACACATTTGTAACCTTGACAACTGTCTGTATCTATATACTCGCTATCGTCAATATTGCTGCGCAGTGCTATAAAATGACTTGAGTGTTGACGATGATATAAAAGGCTGAAACGTTAGAAGGGGGAGGGGCGGTTGCTGATGGGAAGGGGGAGGGGCCGTTGCTGATGGGAAGGGGGAGGGGGAGAGGTGGGAGAAACCCACAGTTTTATAGAATAACCTTTGTTGGGTTCCCTGCACTCATTTGATCTAGAGGGTCCAAGGCCCTATTTCATAGAGCTCCTTAAGCAGAAAATGTTGCTCGGCAGAACTTAGAAGGAAACCAGTCACAATTGTTTACAGTGACATCATACTTGGTACTCGAGCACTACTCCAGTACTGTTTTGATGGTACTCATACTCGTACTTGATACTTAACTGAAAATGTGACTCTGAGTACTGACTCTTTTTGAAGTACTCTTGGTCAAAATACGGTTGTCTTCATTTTTGCATCAACGGAAATTTATTCCAGTGCTATCCAAAGAATAGAGGAATAAAGCAGCTTGGGAAATGTGAAATTTGAGTTGTCTGTGATGTATTTATGTTTAAAAGATAGTTTTCATAAGAAGAACACATTTTCCTCTAGAAATTAGTCATACACAAAAAGCAGTAAATGTGTTGCTACCTCAATTTGCAGTACTGTTTTTTACCAAGTAGTCCTACTCATTCTTATACTCTGAGATCCAAGTACTTGGTACTTGGCTATTGGACTCGGTACTTGATATCAGAATACCTGGTACTCGGACACTTGTACTTGTACTCATACTCTGAGATCCAAGTACTTGGTACTTGGCTGTTGGACTCGGTACTCGATATCAGAATACCTGGTACTCGGACACTTGTACTTGTATTCATACTCTGAGATCCAAGTACTTGGTACTTGGCTGTTGGACTCTGTACTTGGATATCAGAATACTTGGTACTTGGACACTTTTACTTGTACTCATACTCAGAGATCCAAGTACTTGGTACTTGGCTGTTGGACTCAGTATTCGATATCAGAATACTTGGTACTCGGACACTTGTACTCTTACTCATACTCGGAGATCCAAGTACTTGGTACTTGGCTGTTGGACTCGGTACTCGATATCAGAATACCTGGTTCTCGGACACTTGTACTCATACTCATACTCGGAGACCCAAGTACTTGGTACTTGGCTGTTGGACTCGGTACTTGATATCAGAATACCTGGTTCTCAGACACTTGTACTCATACTCATACTCGAAGATCCAAGTACTTGGTACTTGGCTGTTGGACTCAGTACTCGACATCAGACTACTTGGTTCTCGGACACTTGTACTCATACTCATACTCATACTCAGAGATCCAAGTACTTGGCTGTTTGCTGTTGGACTTGGTACTCCATATCAGAATACTCGGTACTTGGACACTTGTACTCTGAAACTTGTACTCGTACTCGATGGCCCAAGTACTTGTACTGGAGTACTACTCGGCCACCTTGGTACTCCGTCGTACTTAATCCTCGACTGAAAAGTACTTATAACGACAACACTGATTACTATTCCCCAACCTCTCCTGCTTCTCTAAACAAAATGACCAAACTAACAAATAGGCATAGAAACCATGGTATTGCTGAAACCCTTTTAAGGTTAGTCTTGGTATGAATGTAATAACGTCAAATGAGGTTCTGTGTAAACAGGATGCTGTGCTCGTTTAAAAACACCAAATTGTTCTGCAAATGAAATCCATCATCTCTTAATTGAATACCCCCAAGCATTGACTGCGGAATTCGTTGGCAAATCACCAAGCTGCATAATTGAAAATTTCTTTCAATATTGAGAACCACATTAAAGTACAGGTTTTTGTGTGTAAATTGGGCGAGTGTAAGTCCTTCTTTTAGAGGAGAAGCTTTTATATAAATTTTTATAAAAAAAACATGGAATTGCACATTAAAGGGTGTGTACAACATTGGTAAGGTTGAAAATATAAATGTTCACAGATTTGCACATAACTTACATGGTATAAAGATGGTCATGGTGGAAAACTTCCCTTGAAATGGTTTTG
Organism: Plazaster borealis; assembly: GCA_021014325.1. Taxonomy (NCBI): domain Eukaryota; kingdom Metazoa; phylum Echinodermata; class Asteroidea; order Forcipulatida; family Labidiasteridae; genus Plazaster; species Plazaster borealis. Next base: position 18,819,672 of record CM037475.1, on the reverse strand, counting down.
CTTGAAATGCCATAATTTTTTTAAGGAAATGAGTAAAACAACTTTCTTTATCCTGCAGGATAAAATCCGATGTTTAAAAAAAAGTTAAAACACATAATGGGGTTTTTCACTGTTTTTCTCATGACTCTGAAGACCGATTTAGCTTAAACTTTCACAGGTTTGTTATTTCATGTATATGTTGGGTCACATCAAGTGTGGGTACTAGTCTTTGACAGTTACCAATGTTGTACACACCCTTTAAAACACCAGATGGGTATCTTCAGTGTTGTTTCTGTCAATAGGTTAAGGGTAGAAAAGCTAGCTTCATCCAAACCTTAAGGTTGTCCATCTACCGATGACCACTCCTTTCATAATTACATTATCATCCAGGCATGATATTCTTCCTACTTTTGTCTGGGTTTCCAATTTTCTTTGCCCTTGGAAATGTCAGACAAATTGTTAATAATAAGCACTGAGAATTATATATAAGAGCCTAAACCATGTGTACATATAGGTTAGCCCTTGTACTTGATAAAATGTTCCTACTTTTTTCCAAGAACCAAATAGCATGCCTGATCATCAAAACTATCTATCAAGGCAATTCTGATTTGAATGTGTTCACCCAAACATAAATGTTTCCATAGGTGTGCGACCCGGGGGGCAACACCCCCCCCCACCCCCCCCCCAAAAAAAATTGTATACTTTTATCTGTATAAAGATTTGGGCAAATCAACCCCTCTGCTTCCCTTAACCAAGGAGTCACCATACGCCCATAATTCTGGCCAGCTGCTTACCTAGACCACACCCTTTCATAACTACATTATCATCAAAACTTTCTATCAATGCAATTCTGATTTTAATGTATTTACAGAAAAGCCATGTGTTCAACCCAAACCTTAATGTTGTCCAGCTGCTGGCTGCACCTTTCATAATTACATTATCATAAAAACTTGCTATCAATGCAATTCTGATTTCAATGTATTAAAAACAGATAATGAAAGCGTTGAAATAAATAAGTGTGCTTTAAAGGCACTGAACACAGTTGGTAATTTGTCAAAGACCAGTGTTCTCACTTGGTGTATCCAAACATATGCATAAAATAACAAGCCTGTGAAAATTTGGGCTCAATTGGTCATCGAAGTTGCTAGAAAATGATGAAAGAAAAAACACCCTTGTTGTACAAATTTGTGTACTTTTAGATAGGAATAAAAGGCTTCAGTCCTGAGGTCTGTTATTATTTTAGTGAGAAATTACCTCTTTCTCAAAAGCTACGTTACTTCAGAGGGAGTCGTTTCTCACAATGTTTTATACTATCAACAGCTCTCCGTTGCTCGTTACCAAGTAAGTTTTTATGCTAATATATATTTTGAGTAATTACCAAACGTGTACAGTCCCTTTAAACCCCAAAAATATATAAATATATAAATCCATAATATTTATATTTTTAGTCTTAAAGCTATACTTAGTAAAAGGTTGGCGGCAGTGTTTTATTATTTGCCCAGGCCTAAAACCTGCTCCCAAATGGAAATGTCTTGTTGGGGCCACACAGAGTGAGTAGGTCTTGTTCTGAAATCCCATGTTCATCATTAACGAACAGAAATGCAGCAATTAGGGAACTGTTACAGGTTGCAGACGTATCCTAACAAACAAGGGAGCTGCAGGAGACAGTAGTCATGCTATAGTAATGGTTTGGAATTGGCCTTCCGAGGCCAATCCCGCCAATTTATCGGACGAATGTTGGACAAGAGCCAAGGCTTAGATATTTATGTGTAGCGGAAAGCAATTATACACGATGTTGTTAATTTTGCTTTACAAATTTATGCCATGTAGTTATTATTTTTGCAAAGAAAATATAATTTTGCAGGGATTACACACACAAAAAAACAACTTTTTATGTGGAGCATCATTTCAAAACTCGGAAATTCTTCTTTTTTTTCACAAAATCAGAAATTAGTGTTTGAAATGTGTTTTTCCAAGTCTAATCTTGATCAAGTACAGTGTTTTTCTGTCGTGTTGTGCCTTAAGGGTCAAGCTCACTGGACTCAAGATCTGTTTTTTTAACAGCAAAGTTGGGGTCAAGGGGTCGATTTCACAAAACTCTTCCTAACTTAGGACTAGTCCTATAGGCAATGCTAAGAGATAGGACTAGTCTTAAGTTAAGACCAGTTACTGGTCCTAACTTCAGATAAGACTAGTCTTATCTCTTTGTGAAATCAGCCCCACGTCTTGTGCAAGACACATACCCAATATTTCTCCATCTTTCGGATGGGACGTAAAAGTGAAGGTCCTGTGTGTTGTGTATAAAGTACACTTTATAAAATAGATACCAACAAAAGAATCAAAATTGACACCGTATGGTGAATTTAGATTCTCTGTTCAGTATATATATGTGACCACACCCATGGTGTCAATTTAAACACCCAGTTTTTGCAGTGCAGGCCCGAGGCCAGTTATTTTTGCATTAGGCCAGTAAACTCATGACTGGACAAGTCCAGCGGTCTTGTGTAACTATCTTGAACAAACACAAAATTACGTTCAATTGCTGACTTTTGAGTCAATGATAATTGTTTTCAATAAGACAAATGAGATAAACTTTCTCTTGTGTTTAAATATAAACAGTTTATATGTTTACCTATCTATTCCTTCCTCTATGGTTTAACTGTGTAGAGAGTGTTTCCTTAATTTTAACACGCCAGTTTTTGCAGTGTACAATTATCGTAAAGAGAAGAGGTTTGCCCCAGTGTTTCTGGTATAGTCTGGCAGCAATATGTGCCACTTCACCTTGTACCCCTTTCAAGGTGTTGAATTACGGTTGCTTCGTCTCATGAAATCAGTCTTAACAAGCTCCACAAAATTTGAAATTTGGGCGCCAGGAGTGTCGTTTTTGACAGACATGGCGCATTATAAATGTACACTAGGCCTATTATTATAATTATTATTTTTTTACCCTGTTTTTCAAAGTATACACACAATTTCGTTGGAAGAAAAAATGTAATGGGAGGAATGTCATGCAACTCTCCACAGATGTCTTTAAATTATGAATTTGCGTTCCGTTCTTGCTCAGTTGCTGATGTGACTCAACTTTGAGATGGTATACACCGTGTCTAAATTCACCACTCAACCAAATTAGAAAATAAATAATGTAAGAGTTCATCGTGATTGTAGACTTGTTTTAAAAATGGTCATCTATTTGTCATGTTTCCCAAGCCTGGTAGCTTGTGAATAATTGACGACATTTTAACAAGTTTGAGTGGGGATTTATGGAGTACTTGTTGGATGGTGCCGTTCGTAAGCTACACCCACTTCACCCAAACAATCTCCAAGGATCACCAGATAATAAGAAGAAGAAGTAAGACTTATAGAGCGCATTTTCCAAAGATAGTGGCTTTTTATTAAAACCCTCCAGCGAGGGACCTGTGCTGTTGCATTGCCCCCGTGGTACATCCCTTACCAAAAAAAAAACCTATAAGAATCTTATAGGAATCTTGTTTAAAGGCCCTATACACTATTGGTAAGATCGAAAAACACAATGCTCACAGATTCACACATAACTTACATGATTTAAAGTAAGTAATGGTAGAAAGGGTTCCTTAAAATATTTCTGCCTAAATTGCTATCGTTTCTGAGAAATGAGTAAAACAATAGTTTTTATCACGCGCGATAATTTGAAAAAACAGAAAACGCATAAGGTCTCTTTTCACTATTTTCTCGTGACCTCGATGACCAATTGAGCTCAAACTTTCACAGGTTAGTTTGTTCATGCATATGTTGAATCACACAAAATGTGGACACTGATTTTGAGCTGTTACCAAAAGTGTACAATACCTTTAAATCCTATAGGATTCTATAAGAATTTTGCCTGTAGGTAGGACTTTTTTGTAAGGGATTGTCAGCACATCTGGCAAGCTATTTCCATAGGTTAAGAGGATTTGTTTTGCATGTTTCATTAGTTATTATTATTTAATTTCTCTCCACAAATTCAATCAATTACACGCAAAAGAGAAACACATACAAGCATAACATATTTGGGCAGGCTAGACTGTGGAGGAAAATGTAAAAACAAATTCCTACAACAATTTTTTTAGTCTGCCAATACAATTATGTCTGTAAAGATCAGACAGGCAATATACATGAGAACATTTTTAAAAACATAAACAATTAAATTTGTATCGGGGCTGTATCAAGGAGAAATTTGTTGACTGCTGCTTTTAATAACGAAGTAGATTTTAAGCAACATATTTGTTTTTTAAATCTAGGTTGTGTTGTTTACATGTCCAGGTATTGCCTTGGTTAATTAAGTGTATTTTTTTCTTTATTAATTAAGTTGTATAATTTTGTTTCATCTAGCATTGACAATTGACATATGGATTTTGTACCCAAAGGATGCTGGCAGAGTTTTGCCCACCCCCTCCAAACGAAATCACTGATCCCATGTTGATTGACACCCCCTCTAGGACGTGTGGCATTGTCCAGCTTAGGATATCACGGCATATGAGCTGGAATATACCAAAGCAGCCCTACTTTTAGTAAACATGTTTCATAAATTCACGATTACGTGAACAATGTATAAATACGTGTAGCATTTCATAAAGAAATTTAAAAATAAAATCATAGTGCCTCTGATTGCACGACAGCTTCCGGGGCCCTTAAGTGGGCCCCAGGCCCCATGCCGTAATGGCCTTGCACTCCGCGCATGCGCAAATTGTCTGTGAAAAAAACAGCACCCCCTTGCAAAAATGTATTCTCACGGGCCTGACAGTGGCCCTCACTGTAGGGTTTTAAAGGCATCGCACACGTTTGGAAATTGTCAAAGACCAGTGTTCTCACTAACTTGGTGTATCCCAACATATGCATAAATTAACAAGCCTGTGAACATTTGGGCTCAATTGGTCATCGAAGTTGCAAGAAAATGATGAAAGAAAAAACACCCTTGTTGTACAATTTTGTGTGCTTTCAGATAGAATAATAAAAACTTCTTGCAAGAAGTTTTTATTATTTTAGTGAGAAATTACCTCTTTCTCAAAAACTACGTTACTTCAGAGGGAGTCGTTACTCACAATGTTGCATACTATCAACAGCTCTCTGTTGCTCGTTACCAAGTCAGTTTTTATGCTAATATATATTTGGAGTAATTACCAAACGTGTACGATGCCTTTAAGTAAGTTTTACGTCATCACAAAAGTAGTGCGAGCTACTTTTCCCCCCTTTTTGAATACCTTTAAAAATATAAAATCCTGTATTGAGGAAAATGTACTCATCTAATCACCTTTATTAAACAACTTCAGGGAAAAAACTCCCCTGACGTATTTTTGCTTCACCAGTTTTCTAATTATCTTGAATGGGCCAATTAAATCGGGGGAAAATTTAGAAAACAAATTAGAAAAAAAACCTTTGTCTGAAAGCAGTCCACATGGACTTTCACGCAAGCCCGTTTTTACAACTTCAGTCCCAACATGTCTTTCTGTCTCTATGATGGGTACGTCGCCATGGAAACAGCAGGAAATTGAGATTTGTTGATGAAAAGAGAAGGAACGAAAGACTTGTTGAAATAGCTCGGTATATCAGTTTGTGTATTGCAGCTGAATCAGCTTATAAAACGGCTAGTAAGTTTTGTTATTTATTAGTTTTGCAGTCATTGTGAAATCTCCATAAAAGTCCGTTTATTGCTCAGGAATTAAGTGATTTCAGAGCTTCACCCTCTGTCTGTCGTCTGTCTCTTTTTGGGGGGATTGGTTTTATCGTGTGTACAATTTAAAGCGCTTAATCAATTAATTTCATAAGCTTCTCACCTTTTTCTAAGTGGTTTATTTTTAAGCAGCTGCTGAAGCAACCACGGATGTGATCACAAAGAATTTTCTCGCGGATTCACAAGAAGGTTTCCGTTTGCCGGGGTAGTTTATTCACTCTGTCACGTTTCCAATGTGCAGGGCCGAAATAAACTCACTTAACGAAGCTCCAGTGTCAATATTAGTCTTTCCTGTAACACGATCATCACAATTTATCAAATCAAAACCTTATTAAAAACCTGTTACTTGTATTCAACGCAGAAAACTGTTTAGGGCTTGGCAGGAAGGAGGCAAAGTTGTCATAATAATGTCTGAATGAAAAAAAATGGAGCTCCTGGAAACTTGAGGTTGCGGCAGTTGTTTTTTTCTTTGCCCCCCTTTTTTTTGTCTGTCTCGTGCGTTTCCTTTGCCTTTCTTTCTGTGGGTCGTCATCAATCTTGGTTTGCTGTGCGGACGTGTGGGCACTAAGCAACAAGTGAAACCTGATCATGTGAGATAGATAAATGTTGGGCCGTCGGATAATTGGATTCATTTGGGGGGAGATTATTTTGGCAGACTTGACTAATGAAATAGTTTTTCAAGGTTGCACTACTACACTTCGGGCGACTGTATGCAGGACATGACATGTGCATGTGGAGTCTACAGTATTCAGACGGACATTTTCAGAGTAAAGTATACTCTTGCTTGACTCTTCTTCTTGCAAGAAATAATTGTATGATTGCCAAGTGATCTACAGAGCATATAACTCGAGTTCTGGGATGGCCGAGTCATCAGAGTGTGGGTTCGAATCCCGGTCGTGACACTTGTGTTCTTGGGCAAAGACGCTGAACTGTAATTGCTTCTCATCACCCAGGGGAGACTGCTGGTGTAGAGATTGTTGATGTGAATCAATAGCAACCTGCGCGCCCATTTGGCTGCCGGTGCTGCATACTCCTAAGGAGTTGAGATGGTTTTAGGGCATTAATGTTAAAGGCCCCCCTGCACAGGGGTAGTAATAGTGTGAGGTGGTTTGGTACAATGTTTCAAAGCTCATACAAATGCTTATTATTAATTATTGCCTATTATTATTAAAACAAAACACCACACAAATCTACACAAACTTTCCAGTCTCTGCTGAAGTTGTGTTTAAAATTTTTTTTTAAAAATCCAGATTTTGTTGCGACAAATTATCCTAAAGGAATGCTTTTTTCCCGAGGATCAACTCCAATGTCTATTAAACACTTTTATTTATCTGTAAAAAAACATGACGTCACTTACAAAATACCCCAACTTTAACAGTTATAGTTGGGGTATTTTGTAAGTGACGTCATGTTTTTTAGATAGGAAATCAAGGGTTTTGATTTCAAGTTGGTCTCAAGTGCAAATCGATCTCAAATGCTAAGTGAAATGTGATGTCACAAACAATATTGATGTCACAATTCAAATTACTGGTGGTAAATGCTCATGACAACTCATCTTAAAGATGGATCTTATTGCTTTGTGAAATCGACCCCAGGCTTATAAACATTTTCATTTGAAGCTTGTTTTCTTTATATGAAAATATTGTAAGGGTATGAAAAGCAGTATTTACATTGTAAACAAATGGATGCAGCCATTCTTTATACTATAATGGAATACTGGCCTATGTATAATGTATAGACCATGCAACACGTAGCCTGAACACTTGAAGTTACCCCCTGCAACCTGCTCTTTATTCATTCCCATTGCAACCTCGGCTGTGTTCATACTCCAAGAGCCATCCACTTCAGAATACATCTTTGGGAAAAATTTTAGAGCGATTTGGAGATTTTTCAGAACATCCCTAGAGCTGCTCTTGAAACTTTCAGGTCGCCTTTTTATCATCGTTTCGCCGGGCACTTGAATTTATTCATTTTGTGCTGTGGGGTAAAATGGCAGGTTGCGGGTATTGATAAATTGACGCGCGGGGCATGCATTATGTACTGTGGGTTTATAGTGTTTCATGTATGGAATTTGATTGGCTTCTTGTAAAACAACTTAAGTGATTGCCATAGTGTTCTTTAGGCCAGTTTTGTTATTATTCAGAATGTGAAGATAGGATTGTCAACACCAACTACTTTAGTTCAGATGTTGTGTGCACTGAAAGATTATGGCGATTGAAATCGTTTATAGAGACAGGTGCAAGGGAGTAGTTATAACGCATTTTGAGAAAATTTCACTTCGAAGTACTGCGGTTATGGAAAAAGATATCACTATTTTTTTTCGCAAAAATTTTGAATCTGAGAAGCGTTACTGACAGTAACGTTTCTCAGATTGTGTATTCCAATTGCAGATTCTTCTTCCTGCGTGGACATAACCGCTCCATAATTTCGGCAATATCTCAAAAACGCTACCACCTTTTGAAATGAAATTTTCACAGCTAAGTTTTAAGGTATATATCTACAACTATATAGGATTGAAACAAACAGTAGATTCCAATTACCAAACCAGTTTTTCTGGTCCTAACTTCAGATAAGACTATAGTCTTCTCTCTTTGTGAAATCGGCCCAGGTCTTGTTGCCATTGTGGCAGTTGTGTGTCTGTGAAATTAGACGGTGCCCATCAGTTCGCCTGGGCAACCTGTAATCATAGAGCAACAAGGGCAAATTGGTGAACAGTTGGTATTTTTGCATCATGGGACCATTTGAAAATTCTAAGAAAACAAATTTACAAAGCACAACAAAATCACCCTTACAAGAATCGGCTCAAAAACCAAAACTCCGTGCACACTACCTCCCCAGACGGTAAAAAAGATGGCCAAACAAATTAATTATTTGAGCGCTTTAAAGGGTGTGTACAACATTGGTAAGGTTAGTGTTCACAGATTTGCACATAACTTACATGGTTTAAAGATGGTCATGGTGGAAAACTTCCCTTGAAATAGTTTTGCTTGAAATGTTATAGTTTTTAGGAAATGAGTAAAACAATAGTCTTTATCACTGGTGATAACTGGTCTTTAACATCTGATGTTTGAAAACAGTGAAAACATATAATGGGGTTTTTTCACTGTTTTTTCATGACTCCGAAGACCGATTTAGCTTAAACTTTCACAGGTTTGTTATGACATGTATATATATGTTGGGTCACATCAAGTGTGGATGTACTGGTCTTTGACAATTACCAATGTTGTACATTTGCTTTAAAGGCATCGTACACGTTTGGTAATTGGAGCCTATTGTTTGTTTCAATCCTATGATTATAGTTGTAGATTATACCATAAAACTAACCTGTGAAAATTTCAAAAGTTGGTAGCATTTTTGAGATATTGCCGAAAATCTGGAGCGGTTATGTCCACGCAGGAAGAATAATCTGCATTGGAATACACACTCTGAGAAGCGTTACCGTAACGCTTCTCAATATTCAAAATATTTTGGGGATAAAAAGTGATATATTTTTCCATAACCGCAGTCCTTCGAAGTAAAAAGTCTCTCAAAATGCATTATACTATCCAAAGCTGCTGTACTTCTTACCAAGTAAGTTTTTATTGCCATTAATTATCAGAGTCATTACCAAACGTGTACGATGCCTTTAACTCAGCAAAATTATTTTTAAATGAAGCCCCCCCCCCCTAAAAAAAAATCAGAAAAAGAGTAATGCAAACATCCATTTTTGCCTTTTCACTCTTCGCACTTGAAAGTATTTGCCAGACGCCGATTTTCCAAACTGCTACACTGGGACCCTCTCTGCCCTTGTATCTTTACACGTAGTGAATAATTCATACATCGTACTGCAGCATGATAATGCATTGGTAATCACCCACTTGTAAACAGCCGTTCAAGAATGCATACAGGGTCTTTAACCCTCTTGAACGAGAGAAAATCTCTGGCAAAAATAAAAATGACTTGACTGACTTGGTGATACACTTGCGGGCATCCCGGTGAGATGGTTGCGCGATGGTGGCACATAATGTTCAACCTCATCGATATCTAGTATTGATAAAAGCAGAGTCTGCCAACTCTCCCTGATTCTGCAGAAAGTTCCCTGAAGAGAAACCAATCTGTCCATGCTCTGATGAACAAATTTGACAATCTTCCTGATTATGGAAACTTTGTCCCTTTTATATGAATGTAAATCTAAACATCTCCCTGATTGGTGCACAAAATCTCCCTGATTGCAAGATGCAAATGTTGGCAGCAAGGTTGTTTAGTTTTGTCTGTTGGTAGTTAGGAGGGGAAGTATACATGGATGCTTTTTAGGCTTTTTTCTTAAAGGAAGATGTTTGGGAAGAAGTTTTGAAGAGATGGTGTGTTGGTAATGGCATGGTAAATACAGAGCTGCCAACTTTCCCCGATTCTGCAGAAAGTTCCCTGAAATAAACCAATCTTTTCATGTTCTGGTGAACAAATTTGACAACCTCCCTGATTATGGAAACTTATTCCCTACTATGTTGAATTACATTCTAAGTATCTCCCTGATTGTTGTACAAACTCTCCCCGATTCTGCAGGAAAATCCCTGAAAATAAACAAATATTTCCATGTTGTGTTGAACTAATTTGATAATATCTGTGAATATTAAACGTTCCCCCATTATGTTGAATGTAATTCCAACTATCTCTCTGATTGTTGGACAAAATTCTGCATAAGCGGTGCCGTGAAATTTGGCCTCTGGACACAGGATGTCCAGATTTGCCTTTGATTGAAAAACAGGATGTTTAATAAATTGCTCAATTTACAAAATATGCAGTTTTTATACAGCACTCTATAATTACCCGACGGGCATCTCAAAGTGCTAATTACTTGTACGACTGGTATGTGTTTGAATTATGGGACTCATTTTGAACATGTTTTGAATTATGAGACCCGTTTTATTTCACTTTAAAGAGGGGCGGGCTTCAAGGTCCAATTCATTTTTGTGATGCACTCATTTTCCAATAGATAGAGTCTCTAACCTCACGTTAAAATGGTGTAAAGTGCAACTGTTTTTGATGCTCTTCAAGTTCATTTTTTCCCCTCAAAATCCAAAAACGTTCGATGACGTCACATTTCAAATTTACGGTCTGTACATTTTTGTACAGAGAATTTTTAGTTCATTCCTGAATTTTGATGAAATCCTTGGAACGAACAGACAGACCCATTTGTTATTGACTTCTGATGACGTCATGTTTCATATTTCGCTCTGAAAGAGAACAAAATAAAATGGCATTTTACACGTTTTTTATTGTGGGTTAAGAGACTTGCAACCCCCCCCCCCCCACACACACACACTTTTATAATGACTCTATCTCTTGGAAAAACGAGTGCATTACAAAACTGAATTTGACCCTTGAGCTCCTCTTTAATATGTAACAGATAGATGAAAAAGGGTCCAAATTATCTTCTTCTTTGTTAAAGTGCCAAAAGACAAGCAGTCGTCCCACTGGCTAACACTATGCCACTGCATGGGAGAGAGGCATTCCAATATTGGGGAAATAAAAGGTGGAGGTATTTAGTTACCATATTATGTGGAGAGATGTGGTTTGATGGATTTTGACAGCTCCAAGGGGCCAATATTCATCACCAATGTAGTTCTAAAACATGGCGTACTTCTGTGGTTTATAAGTTCCAGTGAGATCGAAGATACTCCACTGGTGTCTTGGTCAGATTCAAACCGAGGGCAACCTGTGTGCATTCAAAGAGGGCCCAATTTCATAAGCAAATATCCTCAGCAACTTTCTGCTGAGCAAAAAATAAGCAGGATACCAGCCCCAGATTGCACATGTGACTTGTTACTTTGGCTGGTAACCTCATTCTGGTATATGCATACTTTTTTGGTGCTTAGCTACTTTTTGTGCTTAAGCAGCTCTATGAAATTGAGCCCACCTATCTTGCATCAGCAAAAAAAAAAAAGAAGCTTCCTCATCAATAAAGTATTATTGATGATGAAGCTTGTTTCTTTTTGCTGATGCAAAAGTTACAGCATCAACATTTTGCCTATGAAAATTATTATAAATATGTAGTGTCGGCAATAAAAGGCAAGCGTGTGATTTATTAGGATTTTTTCTAGATCTCCTCAAGCCTTCATATTTGTTTGTTAAAAGAAGTAAAGCAATCAACAACGGGGGAAGGAGATAGCCCCACATTGTGTCTACAAACCTGTATCTTTGTATTTCTGTAAACCCTTCTGTAACACCTGGGCGGTTCTGGGTCTAGAAGAAGGGGGGGACCCAGGCTCGCAAGCCGTTTACAGGAATTTGAACATTCGGGAAACCTCATCCCTGAGAAGGGAACCTTGTATAGGTATATTTTGGGTCTAATTGTATTAAAATTTGCATTGTGCTGAAGAGTGAAAATATGTCGCATCATAGTCTTCAAGGCCTAATTTCTCCTAAGCACAACAAAATGTTGCTTACCATGCAGAGTAAGGTTACCAGCCAAAATAGCATGTCACGTGTACCATCTGTGACTGGTACCCTGCTCTATTTGATTTAGCAGGAAAGTGTTAAGCAATATTTGCTGCTTAAACAGCTTCGAAATTGGGACGAGTTCCCTCATTAAGCTGTTGATATTCTAGGAAATATTTTATTGAAATAACAGTTGTAATTAAAACAAAATTTGTTAAAGGATACAATGTTAATACCAAGCAATCACTGCTTTGTTTTTCTGTTCTTTTACCTATTGGTTTAGTTTAGGGTTAATATTTCAATTCTCAGAAGCAGTGTACATGGAATCCAAACAGGAATGGCGCAGTTTTGATGTATCATCAATTTTTGCCAGTCATTGGTATTGGTTGAAATCTTGTGTATAGTCAATTCCTGGAAGACCCATAATTAAACAAACATTACTCTCTTTCAACAGCAACAGGACGGTACAAAATGTACATACTGGCTTCACGTAAATTAAATATTGTAGAGTTGTTGTTTTCCTTTTGAAAGGGGGGCAGATCTCAGTAAGCCCCATATGGTATACTAAAGTAATGTATATGCATACTGCCTGCTACATCAATGCAATAACTAGATTACATCCAAGCTTGGTAATTGTATAGACGCCTATGAGAATTCATTTGCCTGTCTGTATTACATCGGATTCCATTAATGACGCAGCAATTATTGTGTTGGGGGGTTTTTTTACCCAAGGACTATCTGTTTGCCGTGGGAAACAGCCATCCTATAGAGAAATGTTACTCCAGATGTGGAGCCTAATTATCGTATAATGCTGTACAAAGACCGTTATTCAACGAGGTTATTTATTTAAGAAAGAATCATGCAGACATCATAATACAGCTTCTGAAGGGAGATAGATTTTGAATGCCTTGATTAGGGATAATATTCTCTGTCTAAGCTCCAATACCTTGATTGGGGATAATTATTCTCTGTCTAAGCTCGAATACCTTGATTGGGGGATAATATCCTCTGTCCAAGCTTGTACCAGCCCTGATATTAATTTCCTGTGACGTTTTTCTTGTGTGTGGGTTGCCATGGTTACAAATATTTCACATGAAGCCAAGGTTTTTTTTCGAAATTGTGGCCGTTGGCAAGTTTTGAAGTCAACCAACCCGGGGATGAACTCTGTTGAGAAGCAATGGTGTCCATGTGCTGTGAAAATTTCACCCATTGGCGTTTTTTTTTAAGTTGGTCTAAAGGGGGATGCACCCTCTTGAGAAGTACGGGTACTAAGCTGCAATGAGTTTTTTCAACCAGTGGCTTGTTGTTGTTTATTTGGCAAACAGGGGGATGAACCCTCTTGAGAATTACGGGTACTTATAGCTGCAATGAGTATTTTTTAACCAGTGGCTTGTTGATTATTTGGCCGACAGGGGGATGCACCCTCTTGAGAAGTACGGGTACTTAAAGCTGCAATGAGTATTTTTTAACCAGTGGCTTGTTGATTATTTGGCCGACAGGGGGATGCACCCTCTTGAGAAATACGGGTACTTAGCTGCAATGAGTATTTGTTAACCAGTGGCTTGTTGTTTATTTGGTCGACAGGGGGATGCACCCTCTTGAGAAGTACGGGTTATACTTAGCTGCAATGAGTATTTGTTAACCAGTGGCTTGTTGTTTATTTGGCCGACAGGGGGATGCACCCTCTTGAGAAGTACGGGTTATACTTAGCTGCAATGACTATTTGTTGACCAGTGGCTTGTTGTTTATTTGGCCGACAGGGGGATGCACCCTCTTGAGAAGTACGGGTTATACTTAGCTGCAATGAGTATTTGTTAACCAGTGGCTTGTTGTTTATTTGGCCGACAGGGGGATGCACCCTCTTGAGAAATACGGGTTATACTTGTCTGCAATGAGTATTTGTTAACCAGTGGCTTGTTGTTTATTTGGCCGACAGGGGGTTGCACCCTCTTTATGAGAAGTACAGGTGTGAAACTACAATGACGAATTGTAGCCATTGGCAAGTTTTTGAGTTGGCCAATAGAGGGTGCTTGTCTCCTGAAAGATCACTGGATGTCAAAATGACAAGAAAGTATTGACGCCGGCGGCTTATTTTGGAGTAATCCAACAGGGGATGTATGACTGTTCGAGAATCTCGGGTATCAAATCTATACATGAAATATTGTAGCTATTGGTGATTTTTGAGGGGTGGCCAACGGAAGATGTACCCTCTCATGAGAACCGCAGGTATCAGATATCAAACTACAATGAAAAATTGTCACCATAGGTAGGTCTTGGAGTTGTTCTGTAGGGGGAATGCACCTGCCCTGGACGCTCGGGTTTCAAACCTTAAAGGCACCGTACACGTTTGGTAATTGGAGCCTATTGTTTGTTTCAAACCTATATAGTTGTGTAGATATATACCATAAAACTAACCTGTGAAAATTTAATTTCAAAAGGTGGTAGCGTTTTTTAGATGTTGCCGAAAATCTAGAGCGGTTAGGTCCACGTAGGAAGATTAATCTGCATTGGAATACACACTCTGAGAAACGTTTACTGCAGTAACGCTTCTGAGATTCAAATGTTTTGGGTGATAACAAATGATATATTTGTCCATAACCGCAATAATTTGAAGTGAAAAGTTTCTCAAAATGCATTATACTATCCAAAGCTGCTGTACTTCTTACCAAGTAAGTTTGTATTGCCATTAATTATCAGAGTTATTTCCAAAACGTGTACGATGCCTTTAATGTAAACTGTAGCCATTGGCAGGTTTTTGAAGGTGGCCAACAAGGGGGCATGTACCCTTATGAGAAACACGGGTCTTAATCTACATTGATTGTGCCAGCCATACCCCTTATGGCAGGCCTCTGTTCTTTTTGAAAGGAAACTTGCACAAGTATAGTCTCTTGAAAGTGTCATAGATGAGTGTATACTGTTGGCACAACCTGATGTTGCAACACAAACAAGCCGATATTGAAACAATCTTAACTACAACCCCACTAATATCAACTCGGCTAATATATTGATATGAGTTCATCGATAGCATCTGCACACACCACTCAGCCTTGATGAACGCTCCTGCTCCTTGACGTCACCCCCAGCTCCCCTCATCCCGTTAAATCTTACAGATTTCTCGCTGTACATGTATTAAGTTTCATGCTGACCATCAGCTCTCTTCGTTCTGTAACTACCCTCTCATCTCTCGCCAATTTCCAAAGGGAGTTGAGGAAATATTTCCCTGGATGTGACCACCAGATTCATACCATTATAATCAGCGGATTAAGGTATCCATCATTCGAGAGATCTGCGAGATCCGCTCGCAGCAAGAGTACCTGGGAATGATTCCTAAATCCCCTTCACTGAGAATGAGCACTTCGGTCAGGGTTTGACCGATCTGACCATTTTCTCCTTAGAGTTAAGAACAGATTCGAGTTATAGATAAACCAGCACCGACCGCACTGATTACATTCTTTCAGCATGAAATCTGCAGTCTTGCATTTGCTCTCGGGAGTAGCCCCATGAAAACCCCTGATATACATCCTTCTGAGTTATGGTCAATTAATTCATGGTTTGGTTCTTTTCGTACAATTTTAAACATGCATTACAAACAATGGGAGCCTTTTCACAATCCCATTCTCCAAGGGCTTTTTGCCCGAACCTTGGCTTAGGCTCCGTCTCCAGGCTCTGTTTGATAATGAAAACATCGTCGTACGTTGGCTTAGGCTCCGTCTCTAGGCTCTGTTTGATAATGGAAACACCGTCGTACGTTGGCTTAGGCTCCGTCTCAAGGCTCTGTTTAATGATGGAAACACCGTCGTACGTTGGCTTAGGCTCCGTCTCAAGGCTTTGTTTAATGATGGAAACACCGTCGTACGTTGGCTTAGGCTCCGTCTCAAGGCTTTGTTTAATGATGGAAACACCGTCGTACTTTGGCTTAGGCTCCGTCTCCAGGCTCTGTTTGATAATGGAAACACCGTCGTACGTTGGCTTAGGCTCCGTCTCAAGGCTCTGTTTAATGATGAAAACACCGTCGTACGTTGGCTTAGGCTCCGTCTCTAGGCTCTGTTTGATGATGGAAACACCGTCGTACTTTGGCTTCGGCTCCGTCTCAAGGCTTTGTTTAATGATGGAAACACCGTCGTACGTTGGCTTAGGCTCCGTCTCAAGGCTCTGTTTAATTATGAAAACACCGTCGTACGTTGGCTTAGGCTCCGTCTCCAGGCTCTGTTTGATGATGAAAACATCGTCGTACTTTGGCTTAGGCTCCGTCTCCAGGCTCTGTTTGATAATAGAAACACCGTCGTACGTTGGCTTAGGCTCCGTCTCTAGGCTCTGTTTGATAATGGAAACACCGTCGTACGTTGGCTTAGGCTCCGTCTCAAGGCTCTGTTTAATGATGAAAACACCGTCGTACTTTGGCTTAGGCTCCGTCTCCAGGCTCTGTTTAATGATGAAAACACCGTCGTACGTTGGCTTAGGCTCCGTCTCTAGGCTCTGTTTGATAATGAAAACATCGTCGTACTTTGGCTTAGGCTCCGTCTCAAGGCTCTGTTTAATGATCGAAACACCGTCGTAGAAAATGTAAACTGCTCCAAAACTGATGACGGAGCCTAAGTCGGTGTTGGAGCTCAAGCCGAGGTTTGGGAACAGGCCCCAAAACTCATCTTCGACAGTGAGGGATATTCCAAACCTGGTACTGCTGCAAAACCAATCAGATATCGATACTCCGTTGTGCAAAGCCTCAAATCTTTCATTTGCGAGGAAGATATTTGTATCTGTAATAGTTAACCAAGTTCTTTGTGTACGGAGATTATTGATAGAATGTTATCTACCCTGATCGACCTCACATGGCAGTCTTACAACTATGAATCCATATGGTCCATGTCATATGTTCCTCGGATTTGTTTACCGTGTTTTAGAGGATCTCATCAGGAAAAGAGCTTTAAAATCCGTGGAAATTTTCACAGTATCTTGTGACACATTGCACCATATGCAATTTTCGAAAGGGGTTTCATAAAGTGGTATAAAAGTCTTCAAAATGAGCTGGGGGATCGCGAGCCTTCAATTATGAATTTCAAAAACAAAATAGGTTGAAAGAACTATTTCCAAAAATCCATGAAGAACAACAGTCCCTTTATTGTGTTTTTTTTTAAACGAGTTGCTTTACCACTTTGTACACTGCAAAAACTGGGGTGTGAAAAATTGACACCATGGGTGTTGGCACTTTACTAAAGAGAGAATCAAAATAAACTTCATAGGGTGTTAAAATAACACTAATGTAATTGTTTTGACAGGAATTAGTGTTATTTTAACACACTATATGGTGTAAATTTTTATTCTTTTTGGTATAATAATAATAATAATACAGAGAGATTTATAAAGCGCAACACAGTTGCAGATCGGTTCTGCCTCAAGGCGCTGAAATGCAAGCAAAAATGGATTAAACGACATTAATTAAGTTAAAAACAACGATAATTGAACAATTTTACAAAGAATTACGTCTTGACCAGCCAAATACACAGTAAGCTAAAAAGATGAACTAGTTAAACAATAGCTGTAGAAAATGAATACTAGATACAAACCTTTCAATAAGTTGCAATGTTACAAAAATACTGTTTGAAAAGATGAGTCTTAAGGCGAGACTTGAACAACTCGATGATATATATGAGACAACACCCATGGTGTCAATTTTAACACCCCAGTTTGTGCAGTGTACAAGCAACAACAAAATAGAATCAAACTGACCATAAAAAACATTAATTGGAAACTGTTTTTGTACAGTTAGTTCTTGCCCAATAAAAAAATAAAAACAGGAAACAAAAACATGAAGTGTTCCAAGCGCTGCTCCGAACACCTAAAAACTGTTGAATTTCATTTTGACTCATCCTCTTCTTTTAAGATATTTGAATTTTAAATGTAGTTTCAACAGAGAAAACAAACACATTTAGGAGAAAGTTGTATGATGACTTGTTCTTGAAAACTGTAAAAAAAAAAGTATAGATAGATAAATAAATGAATAACAAAAGCAAAAAGGTGAGTTGAAATTGAGTGATGGATGCTGTACTTTGCCCCACGAAGTAGTCACTGTACTTTGCCTGGTGACCTCCTGGGGGGATACCGAACCACTGTCCATCAGCGAGAGTGGTTTAATCGTAATTCGCTGAATGGTTCATCCCCATGTATAACTGGTATCCATCACTCTAAAACATGACAGTGGTGTCGTGGGAGGGTACCATTATCACCAACTGCTCAGTGATGTGTCTGTTGTGATAGACAATATTGAAATGAAATCTTTAAAGGAGAAGTTGTGGGGAAATACTGTGTAACAGGGCTCTGAATTTGAGTGGAAAATCCACAAGACCCCAGGGCTTGTAGTTAAACATTTTTACTGGACCAGCTTTCTGCACAGTTTAGCACATACTTTGTTTTCTTTGTTTGAACAACCACTCGTCTCATTTTGTCTGATTGAAAAATATCTATCAGACTCAAAGTTAATGTTTGAACATAATTTGTTGTTGTTGTTCAAGATATACTGAGTGATATATATTAATTGCAAAAAAACAAGACTGCCGGACATGTCATTTCAACATGCTGCACGTGGTAAACGCACAACGCGTATGTTGTGCGTTCAAAAAGAAAGAAAGATTTATCATGGCCCGTCAGGATGGCCGACTTCATACTGTGTGAACGTCAAGAGGAAACTATCCATAGAGCTGTACATATTACACATTTAAAGGGTCTGTGTACGTTTGGTAATGACTCTGAAAATTAATGGCAATAAAAACTTACTTTGGTAAGAAGTACAGCAGCTTTGGATAGTATAATGCATTTTGAGAAACTTTTCACTTCGAAGTACTGCGGTTATGGAAAAAATATATCACTTTTTATCCCCCAAAACATTTGAATCTGAGAAGCGTTACTGTAGCAACGTTTCTAAGAGTGTGTATTCCAATTGCAGATTATTCCTCCTGCGTGGACATAACCGCTCCAGATTTTCGGCAATATCTCAAAAACGCTACCACCTTTTGAAATGAAATTTTCACAGGTTAGTTTTATGATATCTACAACTAAATAGGATTGAAACAAACAGTGGGTTCCAATTACCAAACGTATACAATATCTTTAAAGGCACTGAACACGTTTGGAAATTGCCAAAGACCAGTGTTCTCACTTGGTGTATCCCAACATATGCATAACATAACAAGCCTGTGAAAATTTGGGCTCAATTGGTCATCGAAGTTGCAAGAAAATGATGAAAGAAAAACACCCTTGTTGTACAAATTTGTGTGCTTTCAGATAAGAATAAAAACTTCTTGCAAGAAGTGTTTATTATTTTAGTGAGAAATTACCTCTTTCTCAAAAACTACGTTACTTCAGAGGGAGTCGTTTCCTACAATGTTTTATACTATCAACAGCTCTCCGTTGCTTGTTACCAAGTAAGTTTTTATGCTAATATTTGTTTTGAGTCATTACCAAACGTGTACGATACCTTTAAACATTTTTACTGGACCAAAATTTTTTTTTTACAAGACCAGAATCAAGATGAGAAGTTGCTTTCTGCACAGTTTAACACATACATTGTTTTCTTTGGTTGAAAAACTACTTATCTCATTTTGTTTGATTGAACGATATCTATCAGACTCAAAGTCAACGTTTGAACATGATTTGTTGTTCAAGATATACTGAGTGATATATTAATTGCAAAACACTAGACCGCCGGATATGTCCTTTCTGCGTAAAACAAACCCCAAACAAAACTATCATACCCGTCAAGATGGCCGACTTCACATTGTGTGACGTCAAGAGGGAACTATCCATAGAGCTATACATATAACACCTTTAAAGGCACTGTACACGTTTGGTGATTACTCAAAATATCTATTAGCATAAAAACTGACTCGGTAACGAGCAACGGAGAGCTGTTGATAGTATAAAACATTGTGAGAAACGACTCCCTCTGAAATAACGTAGCTTTTGAGAAAGAGGTAATTTTTCACTAAAATAATAAAAACTTCTTGCAAGAAGTTTTTATTCCTATCTGAAAGCACACAAATTTGTCCAACAAGGGTGTTTTTTCTTTCATCATTTTCTTGCAACTTCGATGACCAATTGTGCCCAAATCTTCACAGGCTTGTTATTTTATGCATATGTTGGGATACACCAAGTGAGAACACTGGTCTTTGACAATTGCCAAACGTGTTCCTTGCATGGTATTTTGTTTTTCTCTGCTGGTCCTGTTAACACTCAGACATACGGTCTGTGAGTTACATGAGCGCACTTCATGATGTTGACCGCTCACTGTGGTCATTCAATATTTGCAGTATTTTATAATCAGCTAATTTTACCGCCACGTATTCTTCCATCCAGGCACTGCTCTGTTTCTCTCGATATTATTAGGCACAAAAAAAACATGTTTAGCGTCCTGCCTTTTTGAAAAAAAGGAAGGAGGAGGGACTTTTTTTTTTTTTTTTTCAAAATTGGCCGTCCGACACATTTTTCGAGACAACTGGCCAG
Source organism: Plazaster borealis (assembly GCA_021014325.1). Classification (NCBI taxonomy): domain Eukaryota; kingdom Metazoa; phylum Echinodermata; class Asteroidea; order Forcipulatida; family Labidiasteridae; genus Plazaster; species Plazaster borealis. The sequence continues at coordinate 18,799,094 of CM037475.1, read as the reverse complement.
GCTCTTTTTCAAGATGGTTGCCAGCTTTTTCCCGGTGTGCTTTTTTTCGGTGTGCTAAGTCTAAAATACGATCTTATTTATTTAAAACAAAAAAAATTCAATATATTTGGTTTGCGGTAACACCATGTGTGTATCTACTTGCCAGGTAGAGTTTGTTCTTAGAGAACTGTCTTGCTTAATTCTACTACCGCGGAGTAGATTGTTCGGGTGTTCGGGAGACTTCTCAGTTCTGAAAAGAACTGTCCTGTTTATTAACTATTACCTGGGCGGAAGGTATAGAATTAGGCTGGGACTACTACTTTAGCTTATAGGATCGTAATTAACTGTACTACCGGGGAGTCAGTTCTTGGATTGGTCTCAACGTTTCGACTAGCTTGCTCTAGTCATCGTCAGGAGACTGAAGAGGTAAAACAAAAAATTCGTCAGGGATCGTTAAAAATGTATTCATTTGTTCTTTAAAAAAGGGGAGGAAAGAGGCGGCCTCTTTAAGGAAGCGGGCGGGGACGCTAAACATGTTTTTTTATTTTAGTTGGCCTCAGTAGACCTCAGCATAGATTAACACTTGTTAATAATGCAGCACTGGCATGTTGAAGTGTACATGCACTGCAAAAACTGGGGTGTTAAAGTTGACACCATGGGTGTTGTCACTTATAGATACAGAAGAGAGAATCAAAATTAACATCTTAGGGTGTTAAAATAACATCAATGTATTAATTTTGCAGAAATAAGTGTTATTTTAACACCCTTTGGTGTTAATTTTGATTCTCTCTTCGGTATTTATATGTGACAACATCCATGGTGTCAGTTTTAACAACCAAGTTCTTGCAGGTTGTTTATTTTTGAAGATTTCTTTATTGTATATATAAATTAAAATCACAGCACAAAGCCAATGTAGTGCCCTCAAAAAAGAAAAGAAAAACATGATTAATATTTTTCTGATTTCTGGAGTAATTTTAGATTTCAGGCCCTTTCAATTATTGCAAAATATGAAATTGCACATTAAGTAGCTTAAAAGCATCGAGCCAAACGAGAAAAAAAACCACCATCCATTTAATGTGTTTAGTGTTGTGTTGTTCTGTACGACTAGCCCTTTCTTGCTTTGTTTTCTTATTTTTTTGTTCTATTATTGAATGGTATTTTGTTTTGTTTTCTTGGATTTTGGAAACACACATACACTCTCGGCAACTGTTTAACTGTTTAACTTTTATGCTACACTGGACATTCACTGTTTTTAAATGTAATTTTTCACGTTTGTACAGATGCATGTGATTTTGCCGAATAAATATTATCATTATTATTATTATTATTAATATTATTATTGAAAAGATCATGGGAAGGTATCCGAAAGTAGCCAATTAAAATTTTGTTTCAGTTCATTCACTTTCTGTGAACATGTTTATAGAGTCCAACTCTACCGATATGTATCCATCATTTTGGACGGGTATTTTGCCATGTCGAGGTCAAATAAATATTGTTGATAAAAAACCTAGGGCGTCGTAGCCAATCCGATTGGAAGGACTGTGATCACATGACATGCCTTTAGCGGCATTGACGACAGGGCTTATCGAAATCGGAGCGGCACGTATATTTGTTGTGCAACAGCTGTTATTTTCCTTGGCCTCAAGATGAATAAATACACCAAAATCAAACTAGATATTAGCTGTTTCATGTCACACTTAAAAGGTATCGTACACGTTTGGTAATGACTCAAAACAAATATTAGCATAAAAACTTACTTGGTAACAAGTAATGGAGAGCTGTTGATAATATAAAACATTGTAGGAAACGACTCTCTCTGAAGTAACGTAGTTTTTGAGAAAGAGGTAATTTCTCACTGAAATAATAAAAACTTCTTGCAAGAAGTTTTTATTCCTATCTGAAAGCACACATATTTGTACAACAAGTGTGTTTTTTCTTTCATCATTTTTTTGCAACTTCGATGACCAATTGAGCCCAAATTTTCACAGGCTTGTTATTTTATGCATATGTTGGGATACACCAAGTGAGAACACTGGTCTTTGACAATTTCCAAACGTGTTCAGTGCCTTTAACACTGGCACTTTATATATTTATATACATATTTGTTGTTTTGTTTAAAGTCCCCACATTATGACATATGTGTTATGTGGGGTCTCTTTTTTTCTTCTTTTTTTTCGATAAATTGTTAACCTTCAAGGGAAAGAAATTAGAAAACCCTATGAATAAAAATCACAAAGCTTTGGTTAGTGATACCTTTTAGCACACGTACAGCATGATTAATTTTCAAATACCAGTATCCGCACATTTTGACCTTTGTTTACAAAAGAGTGACCTTGTACATTCTAGAACCTTTCTGGCAGGCAAGATACTACACTGGTCATATGGGAAATTATTACATTTTGTGTCATAATTTCCACATAGATTCAAGAGTTAAAAAAACAACAGCGAATCAAGTTTTTGAGGATGTGCCCCCTTTCTTCATATCAAAAGATGATAACAAATCAAACAATAATATCTCCATAACATAACATATGATTTAATGTTCTTCCATTGAGCTGTGTACAAATCGTGCCTGCAGGAAGTCCAGGCTCTGTGGCTCTTTCGTAAACATGTGATGTCACAGGTTACATGGTCTATGCATGAAATACAAAACGTGTGAAAGCTCATCGGTCATTGGAGTCACAAGAAAATAAGGAAAAACCCCATCACTGTTTTCAATCATCAGATTTTGGACTAGCAAGATCAAAACCACATGTTTTACTCATTTCTTAAAAACTTGGGCATTTTAGGTAAATATATTTTAACGGAAGTTTTCCACCTTGACCATCTTTATACCATGTAGGCTACGTGCAAAGCTGTGAGCATTCATATCTTCAGTCTTACCAATGTTGTGTACATCACCCTTTAAGATTTTTTCAACAAAATGTAACACCTTATTTTAAGATAAAATATTGACAATAGTACATGTTTAATGCATGCAAGCCCTTGGCGTTATAGAGTCTCAGTGCCTTTGTGTACTTTCTGAGGCACATCAACCCCAGATCTACAGGTTTTTCATTGGTTTGGGGCATGTTTTCCCCCATGGGGCACAGAGTTTTTACCACTCTCTCTTGCAGAATTTGGTTGAAGGGAGAACAGTTCAAGAAGTATAGGCCTATTGTGGAATATTCTTTGTGTTTCATAGGGCCCTGTCACACGAGGCAACTTGGAGGCAACCAACTGCAGTGCATGCTACAGGACATTTTTGGTAGCACATGAGTAATTTTTCAAACAATGGATTACGATCCCCAAGAATAATATGTGAACATTCAAATGTGAATGGATTCTCTTCTTGGAGAATGCCTGGAACTTGTTGCCTGTAAACTGCCTCGTGTGACATGACACTTGTACTACCTGGTGGGTGTTGAGTACTGCATACTCAGTATACTTTCCACAGGAGTTTACTCGGGTGGGATTCGAACCCATAACCTTTGCCATTCTAGAGCAGACAATTTTTGGATGTTTGGATTTTAGTGTTGGATCATTTGTTTGTTCTTTTTCGTATGGGCATGGTAACGTGTGGGTGTAGGGGTGGGGATGGTGGCTTGAGTGGGGGGTCGAGGGATGGAGCTATTTCTCCGTAAAGGTTTTGAAAAGATTATTCACAATGTCTTTTTTTTAAAGTTAGTTGATAACATTGGCTGATTGGGTGAACTTTGCCCCCAAACCTTTCATCCCTCAAAAACCAAACCTTCTCCCTCCCTCCCTCCCATACAAGTATACAAGTATACAAGTATACAAGTATACAAGTATACAAGTATACAAGTATACAAGTATACAAGTATACAAGTATACAAGTATACAAGTATACAAGTATACAAGTATACAAGTATACAAGTATACAAGTATACAAGTTTACAAGTATACAAGTATACAAGTATACAAGTATACAAGTATACAAGTATACAAGTATACAAGTACACAAGTACACAAGTACACAAGTACACAAGTACACAAGTACACAAGTACACAAGTACACAAGTACACAAGTACACAAGTACACAAGTACACAAGTACACAAGCACACAAGCACACAAGCACACAAGCACACAAGCACACAAGCACACAAGCACACAAGCACACAAGCACACAGGTACACAGGTACACAGGTACACAGGTACACAGGTACACAGGTACACAGGTACACAGGTACACAGGTACACAGGTACACAGGTACACAGGTACACAAGTATTCTGCAAGTTTACAGAATGGCATTGTACCCACCTGAAAATGACCATCTGCATTGATGATCGAACGGAGGGTGATAACTCGTCTTTCTTTGGAAAATAGATTTCCCAGGGGCCGGGAAAACGACTCGTGATTATGCCATCGCAGAATTGCATTTTTGACATCTTTAAGAGAGATTGAGTATATGTTAAGAGTACTGTTATTACCGTTAACCTGTCAGATAAACCTACTGTGGCAATCAGCATATAAAGTGCATTATTGTATAGGTAGCGGTACTCAAGGGGGGGTGGGGGCTCTACTATCAACAGACAGTGACGTAAAAGGAGAAGAACTGACAACCTCATGTTGTCCGCTCGGCAAGTGACTTTACGACGAGCCTGGTGGAGGCACTGACCTTTCCAGTAGATAGGGAGAACAGTTACAAACGAGATAAAATGTCGTGTTGAATGTGTCAGATGATGGGATCGTACTCGTGATGGACATGTCCGCAGTGTACTTACCGATACTTACAGTCTTATTTTCAGCTTGTGATTTCTAATGCTGGTTTGGGGTTTTTTACAAGGTGCCAGCAATAAAAGAATGACGGTGTAGAAGAAGAAAACATGACAAGCAGATCGTAAAGGATTTTTTTTTAAAGGCACTGTACACGTTTGGTAATGACTCAAAACAAATATTAGCATAAAAACTTACTTGGTAACAAGCAACGGAGAGCTGTTGATAGTATAAAACATTGTAGGAAACGACTCCCTCTGAAGTAACGTAGTTTTTGAGAAAGAGGTAGTTTCTCACTAAAATAATAAAAAACTTCTTGCAAGAAGTTTTTATTCCTATCTGAAAGCACACAAATTTGTACAACAAGGGTGGTTTTTCTCTCATCATTTTCTTGCAACTTCGATGACCAATTGAGCCCAAATGTTCACAGGCTTGTTATTTTATGCATGTTGGGATACACCAAGTGAGAACACTGGTCTTTGACAATTACCAAACGTGTACGATGCCTTTAAATACACACTTTAAAAAATAAAAAATGGGGAAAGGAACGTTGGTTTCAGATGCTTCCGCCACTTGATTTATTAGAGGATTTTCAGAGAGATGTTGTGGGGGGGGGGGGTTGTACATACAGAGAGTTCAATGGACTGACTATGATATGACACACAAGGAGATAACTGATCATCAAAACGGCAGTAACTGAACAAAATGTTGTTAGGAATTTGCATACTGGATGGCACGATGGTGACACTTGAACTTTTTTAATTGAGAGATAAACGAGTGTCGTGACGCTATACTTGAGCCGGCTGCTGTAGGCATCGGAATATTGGCGTCAAGCTCCTCATCATTGTCAAATGCAGCACTTTTGTTTTCATCTGCTATACAGGAACACCCTTAGACCTTAACAAAAGAGACTATATGTTATATTGCTCATGATATACCATTATCATGCTGCCACCATGTTGGTCGTGTTCCTTGTATTCACTCCGATTGAATGAATGCAAATGTTCATTGTACAAAAAGGAACCAGACTGTTTCTCCTTCCAGCCTCGGTGTGGTTACATTGATTTGAATGGGAGAACAATCAAGTAGGCTGTACCATTGTTAGGTCTATTGTGCAAGAATTTGCCATCTTGGACAAAGTCTTCTTGAAATCTTCTTCTTTGCTCGATTTTTGTTTAATCATAATATCTTGGACTAAGTGCTATAGTTATGTTTCCAACAACTGCTAAGAACTACCTTGCTTAAACCATTGAGCTGTCCATGCTAAGCAAAATTGTTTTGCTTAGCAAGAACACTCACGGTACCCAACAATCTATCTGCTTAGCAGAAATGTGAGTTGCTCAACTAACAACAACTTTTCGTAGTAGCACCTCTATAGAAATATAGAAATTTCAGTTGGTTTTTAACAATTTTGTTGTAGGACTTGGGGATTTTGGAAAGAAAATGATGACTTCTTGTTTTAGAATTGAGTTTGAAAGACAAATTGTACAGTGACAAGAATCATTGTTAGTTTGTTGGATCAAACCATGACATCTTTAGTTGGTGCTTTTAGTTTTTACTCTGTTGTGTCTAAGATGTGACCAGCTTGATTATTCACCGCACACTGCAAAACTGGGGTGTTAAATTGGCACCATGGGTGTTCGTCACATATACCAACAAAAGAATCAAAATTTACATCATAGGGTGTTAAAATAACACTAATTTCTGCAAAAACAATTACATTGGTGTTATTTTAACACGCTATGGTGTTAATTTAGATTCTCTGTTAACACCCCTGTTTTTGAAGTGCAGGGGCAGGGGGGAAGGGTAAAAGTCCAAGCTCTGATGGCACAGCTGCTACCGGCCGAGTGACTAAACTATTTCTTAGTGTAAAAGCTAGGAATCAACCTCTCTCTAATATTGAGATGGCATATCGTGCAGCTCAGAAGGAAATTATATTTTTAAAGAGTACCGGTAGTTCTGGCATCTGGAAGTAAACATAACTTTGGACTTTGGGTTAATAACAAACCACTGCAGTGAAACAGAATGGATTGGGGTTTTGTTTTTTATCGATAAGGAAGCAGCAAGGTTTTGAAATCCGAAATATTTTTGAAACCGTTCAAATGTTTCATGGGATAGTTATAAATACTGGTTGCTTTAACTAAAAGAGGGCGTTCCGGGTACCAACAACAAAGTGGGGCCACTTACTTGAACCAATGGCCCAGCCAGACATTATATTTTGAGGTCTGAGACGAAACAAATTCTATAAATCAGCATTACGTTGACAAAACCATTCTACGACCCTTACCTTTAAATCAAATAAATACTATCTCTTCGTTGGCTGTGGAGCAAGATTTACACAAGAATTTCAATAACTGCTGGCGAACTGACCATCATTTGTGTGTTGGAAATTCTGATCATTACTTATCGAACCACCATACGTCTTTAAGACTGCATAAATATTAGAAATTGGAGTGCAACCCCTTGCGGAGTTTTCCAATCGATAAGGAGTCATATTTTATAGCCTTTCTCGGAATTCTATTATCGATTGTCATTTGAAGGGTTATAAGGTTGAAAAGGATCTAGGTCACACGCTTGCGCAGTAGGCTTTCAATTCTCCCCTGCACCTTAAACAATATATAACAACTCCCCCCCCCCCCCTCTTTTTCACCCCTTTTGCTTGCTTGCTTTTTATACAACGTGATAACAAATTAACTAGTGCAAATACTCTAATTGTGATTTTAACCGCTGGTGCATGCCGTGCCTGCCGGGCGTTGTAGGCTAATTTGTGGGTATATGACGCTAGCAGTGGCGATGTCATTGAAGAAGTAAGCTGTGGTTTCCAAATGCTGAACATTTCCGTAAATGGATTTCTTGTGTGGAATTGTCCTTAATAGTACTTTTATGCCAACCAGGTTTTGTGTTTGTTTTGGGGTTTCTTTTCTATTGCAAGATTCGTTAGAACTAGAAGAAAGATTTATGCTCTTTTATAGTTTTTATTTTAGCATGTTTTGAGGGAGGATACAAACAGTAACTCATAAAATAAAATTAAAATGTTTTTGATGAATTTGAGGTTTTTTGTTTTTCACTGTTTATTCAACATGTTGCAAATGTGCTCGAAAGATCAAAATGAAATTAATAATCCTTGGATGCTCTGATTTCTTCAGAAATGTAATTTTGTTTTTTTTGTGGGTTTTTTTTGGGGGGAGGGGGTTTGGGGGGTTCTATAGCTAGATTTGTTAGAACTAGAGGAAGAATTTATGCTCTTTTATATTTTTTATTTTACAATTTTTTTGAGGGAGGATACAAACAGTAACTCATCAAAATAAAAAATGAATTGATGAATTTGAGGTTTTTCTGTTTCCACTGTTTATTCAACATGTTGCAGATGTGTTCGACGGATCAAAATGAAATGAATAATCCTTGGATGCTCTGATTTCTTCAGAAATGTATTTTTTTTGGGGGGGGGGTGTTTCTATAGCTAGATTTGTTAGAACTAGTGGAAGGATTTATGCTCTTTTATATTTTTTATTTTAGAATGTTTTGAGGGAGGATATACAAACAGTAACTCATCAAAAACAAATGTTTTGATGAATTTGAGGTTTTTGTTTTTCACTGTTTATTCAACATGTTGCAGATGTTTGACAGATCAAAATGAAATTAACAATCCTTGGATGCTCTGATTTTCTTCAGAATGTAATTATCAAAATCTCTAATGACGCCCAGGAAAGATGCCAGCTGATTCTGTGCAATTAGCGGTATGTCGAAGGTTGGGGTGGACCGTCACCTGTTTCTCGAAATTAATAGTGAATACATAACAGTTACTCATTGCACAATATTCTCTTCTGTGAAAGCTCATTACGTGCAAACCACATCATGCTGTTTTGTTAATGTCACGTATTTTGTATCCCCCCCCCCCAATAAAAAGGGGGGACCACACACACCAGTGCATAAGTTAACTATAACTTCTCTGCTACACTGCAATTACTCGGTGTTAGAATTGACACCATGGGTGTTAGATATCACAAAAGAATCAAAATTTACACCGTAGGGTGTTAAAGAGGCGCTTTAATGTCAAATTCAATTTTGTGATGTACTCATTTTCCAATAGATAGAGTCCTCATGTAAGTGGGGAAACAATTACAAGTCTCTAACCGTATGTTAAAGTGGTGTAATTGCCATTCAATTTTATGCACTTCTAGTGCAAAAATTTGTCAACATTCAAAACATCCTGACATCATTCAGGAGAAAAATGGGTCTGTACATTTTTGTACGGGGATGTTTTGGTTCATTCGTGACTTTTTCAAAATTTGAAACATGACGTTATTGGACTAACAACTTATGGGTCTTTACATTCCAAGGAAGAATTTGTTCATCAGTCCAGAGTTCAAATTCAATGCTGTTTTGATTGAATATCATCGAAAGTCAGGAATGAACCATATTATTTTAATTTTTATTCTCTCTAATTCGGTAATATTTATTTGTGTCAATGTTAACACCCCAGTTTGTGCAGTGTACAAGTTGTGTTCTCTAAAACCTGTTGTGATGTTTGTTTTAATTAAATTATTTCTCTAATAAAACTTGGGGGGTTCGGAATTATTGACTCGCTCCAGGAGACAACGTTGTTTACAAGTACGCTATGTGACCGGGCCACACGAACTTATTCATGCCACCGTGTTAATGGCCGCTCAAAGAAAGAGAGAGTGAGCCACATTTCTCTAAATATATATATATATTTTTTTTCCTTTCCACTTTGCCGAGAAGAAAACACCGTCAGACTCTTGTTCATTGTCGGGGCTCGCATATCGTGTACAGCCCCCCAGGGGAGGTTTTTTTGTTGTTGTTGAATAGTTCAGAGGGAAAACGAGCTAGAGGTAAACAATCCAATGAAGAGCTTTAGAAGTATTGAGATGATTAGACTCTCTATTATTTGTTAGGTTTGACTTCATTACACGCCAAGTGGGGGAATCTAAAACAGAAACATCCGCGCGGAGAGTTTCCCCTGCGTGCCGAGGTTGTCAGGCTTTTAAAGTGTTTGTACATCTTGTCCAACCTGAGGCCATTCTTCGCTTATTCTTACCTGGGACGTCTTCGTTTTTTAAGGCTCTGCATGACTGTTTTTATCCTCAGACTGTAGACTTAGACACTATCGGTGATAATTCTTATGTTCATCTTTTCTTGTTTTCCTTTTAACCGTGGTGGGAACCAGATTGGATTATGTTCGCTGTGATTTAGGTTACGGTTTAAAAGAAAAATTCAGCTTTCTGAATTGATTCAAATCAATTGTTTTCAAAGCTATCACTCGGATGTCTTAAAGGCACTGAACACGTTTGGTAATTGTCAAAGATCAGTGTTCTCACTTGGTGTATCCCAACATATGCATAAAATAACAAGCCTGTGAAAATTTGGGCTCAATTGGTCATCGAAGTTGCAAGAAAATGATGAAAGAAAAAACACCCTTTTTGTACAAATTGTGTGCTTTCAGATAGGAATAAAAAACTTCTTGCAAGAAGTTTTTATTATTTTAGTGAGAAATTACCTCTTTCATACTATCAACGGCTCTCCGTTGCTCGTTGCCAAGTAAGTTTTTATTTTAATATATATTTTGAGTAATTACCAAACGTGTACAGTGCCTTTAACCTCGCCTTAGCATTTAGCATAAGAGGTTGATTTGGTGTTTTCATCGTTAGCTGTTCTTTATAGCTATATAACATTCATTACAACGGGAAGTCGTGCTTCAAATACACAACCACTGTCTGTGATGAGAATATAGGTGTGACAAAACACAGCGTCTCGGCCTCAACCGAAATTGACACCCTGACGCTCTCTGTACCTTGGGTTGAATGGGAAATGAAATTAATGTCCGCCATGTCGAAGAGGCTCTCCCCATAGAGAGGCTCCTGTACTCTACTCGTGGTAATTGGTTTGTTGCTTCCGTTGAAGGCGACAACCAAGAACACCATGCTAGAACTGGTCATCAGCTTGATGCAGGAATATTTATTGGCAGAATGAAGAGAGAGAGCGAGGGGAGGATTCTTGGGGTCAAGGAACTTGATAAATGTTATTTTTTTTAAAGTCAAAATAAGTGGCAATGAAAAACACATTGTACAAACTGGGTTGTTAAATTGACACCATGGGTGTTGTCACTTAGCCTGTAGAAAAGAAAATCAACAATCTAAATTTACACCATATGGTGTTAAAATATGACTGTGACCAGCTTGAATATTCACCTTTCACTGCAAAACTGGGGTGTTAAATTGACACCATGGATGTTGTCACATTATAGGTACCAACAAAATAATCAGAATTTAAACCATAATGGTGTTCAAATAACACTAATTTCTACAAACACAATTTGTTATTTTAACACCCTATGATGTTAATTTTGATTATCTGTTCGGTATCTATATGTGACAACAGCCATGGTGTCAATTTTAACACCCCGGTTTTTTCTGCAATGCAGCTGGAGGGTGAAGAAGGGTATATGAAAAAGACCTTGTTTGAAAATGAAGGGACTGGTCATTAGTCTCAACGGTGTTTACAGTATCGGTACTTTAAAGGCACTGTACACGTTTGGTAATGACTCAAAACAAACATTAGCATCAAAACTTACTTGGTAACAAGCAACGGAGAGCTGTTGATATGTATAAAACATTGTAGGAAACGACTCCCTTTGAAGTAACGTAGTTTTTGAGAAAGAGGTAATTTCTCACTTAAATAATAAAAACTTCTTGCAAGAAGTTTTTATTGCTATCTGAAAGCACACAATTGAACAACAAGGGTGTTTTTTCTTCCATCATTTTCTTGCAACTTCGATGACCAATTGAGCCCAAATTTTCACAGGCTAGTTATTTTATGCATATGTTGGGATACACCAAGTGAGAACACTGGTCTTTGACAATTACCAAACGTGCCTTAAAGATAATAATATATAAATCTTGTAAAGGTTTGCGGTGAGACTATGTCGTGATAACTTTCTTTGGGTTGTGGTGTTTCTGAAAAGATCGGTTGTGCAACAACTCAACGTTTCGATCAGATGATCGTCTTCAAGAGAAAGCTGAAATCCTGCTGATCTATGTATATCATTATGCAGCCATTTTGTATCCATAATGAGGCTTGGAAGAACAATAGTCAGGCCCCTACATGTATTCAATGAAAATCAGTATATCTGATTGCTAACCGCACACAGGAAACACGACAAAGATGGCCATAGCATAAAATGATTCTCGACATCCTAAATCATCTCACTTGCTAAGGAGTTTCCTGATGGATATCCATTAAATATTCAAAAAATATTAGGTCTAAATAAAATATGAATTCATGGGCACTCTGACCGAATCGATGGCGTAACATTGCCCTCCCTAAAGACACGCATATTAAATATTAACCGCCATCATCCGATAGGAAGTTCAAGTACTGTGTAAATCAAACACCAGATGTTGCACCCTTACGGTATCTATTTCAACGCCCGTCTTAAAGTTGTCATCGTTACATCTTGGGTAAACTAAGACGGTAAACTCCATATTATTCCCTGAGAATGTCGGTCGGACATTTCAAGTGTCAAAGTTGACAACTCGCCCTGATTCTGCAGAAATTTATCTGAAAACAAACCAATCTTTCCATGCTCTGATGAGACAATTTAAATCTTGTCTTCCTTTGTGATTTGTGTACCCTTTTTTTGGGGGGGGGGGGGTAAGCAATTTGTTATCTTGTCTTCATTAGTGCCTTGTGCACATTTACTGGTTTTTCTGTTTTGTCTGCTTTTTTGACTTGCTTGCTTTCTATCCCTTTGACTTGAATGTACAAAATGTCCGCAATTCAGGTCTTTGCTGCCATGTGATATTTTTAATGAATAAACCAGCAATGAATGAAATTTGACAATCTCCCTGATTATGAAAACTTATTCCCTGTTAGGTTGAATGTAATTCTAAATATCTCCCTGATTGTTGTACAAAATCTCCCTGATTGCAAGATGCAAATGTTGCCAGCTCTGTAGTAGAGTTGTTTAGTTTTGTCTGTTGGTAATTAGGAGGTGAAGTATGCACATAACATGGATGTTTTTTACGCTTCTTTAAATGGAAGACGTTTGGGAAGAAGTTTTGAAGAGATGGGGGTGTTGGTAATGGCATGGTAAAAACAGAGCAGACAACTCTCCCTGATTCTGCAGAAAGTTCCCTGAAAATAAACCAATCTTTCCATGTTCTGATTAGCAAATTTGAAAATGATTATGGAAACTTATTCCTTGTTAGGTTAAATGTAATTCTAAATATCTCCCTGATTGTTGTACAAAATCTCCCTGATTGCAAGATGCAAATGTTGCCAGCTCTGGTGTGTGCGTGACTACGGGGTGGGGTTCTCGTGTTTGTAGGTGATGTTGGGGTACATTATCTTTAATGAACTTGACACTTGGATTTCTTTTGGGAGAAAGTTAATAAGGTGGAATTAAGGGATTACGCCACGGAGCCTTGACACGTTCAAGCTTCTTCCAAGGACATGCCATCAACACATCTTAGGATCCTTAAAGAGATCATGCAAGATTGTAGAATAATGAGGGTTTTATTTATTTATTGATTTATTTCATCCCCAGTAATCCCCAGTAATCCAAACGGTCAGTGAGCCATCACATGGTATGTCACAACCGAAATAATAAACTCGTTGCATTGCACTTTGACACCATGGGTGTTGTCACAAATAGACACCGAAGAGAGAATCAACATTAACACCATATAGGGTGTTAAAATAGTACCAAAATGTGATTGTTTTGGCAGATACTAGTGTTATTTTAACTCCCTGGTGTAAATTTGTTGTTTTTTGGTATCTATTATATGACAACACCCATGGTGTCAAATTTAACACCGCAGTTTTTGCAGTGTGTACGAGATGTACAATTCGTATGATTTGTACCCAATGTACTTAAGTGGATAGTTGATAGCATAAGACCAGGGTGGTCAATTTTCAATTTCATTTTTTTTAAAATTAATTTAGGTTTATTATTCAACTAAAAAAAATACGCGACAGTAGTTAAAAAAGACTAAAATTTACGTGTTTACAATATTTTGTTTTGAGACAACAGCTTGTAAAATTTAAGCAAGAAAAAAACCGTTGATGGAGTCAGTGTTGAATGCCCAGGAGCCATTGTTTGTATCGGGCCAGGACTATTGGACCTTTGTTTACAATTAGAGTGATCTTGTACATTCCAGGGCCTTTCTGGCAGGCGAGTACGCTGGTCATTTATGGGAATGTTTACATTTTGTGTCATAATTTCCACATAAATTCATTAATTTTTGTCAGATACCAAATGTTTGTGGGTTTTAAATGCCGTAAGGCACTAGAGGATTGAAAGTGACTTGAAAGTTTTGGTGATTTACTAAGCATTGTTGTTTTTTATTTTACACCTTACTGTTATTTATACATAAAGTCAGATGGGAAAACAATTATTTTACACCTTACTGTATATTTTTGCATAATTTATTTTCTTCTAGGAACGCCCACATAAATCTGGATTCCTTCTGTGACGTCTCCTTTACATATTCATGAGCTATTCCAGAGAATAATTGTTCTGGGATGGGGTCTGCCAATGGAATGACAGATATGTGTTCTTCCTATATCACAGAAATTCACTCATGATTGTATTTTATGTAATGCATGTGACGCGTCATGACGTCACAGAGCGAACCCGGCCGTGTCAGCAAGTGACCCAAAAATGAATCATGTAAAAAATGTCTGTTTTCAAAAGCTAAAAGAGTCCACTGGTAGTACACTTGTCATCTTGAGAAAATGATTTAACTGGAATTTAATTTTTTGAGAAGTGATTTCTGAATAATCCAAATATTAAACAAAATTGCAACGTGCACTTAGGCTACGCATTATATGGCCATCGAGCATTCACAGTCTGTGCATCCACATTATGGAACAATCTTCCTATTCACGTACGTCATTGGCATCATCTTTTGAATCCTTCAAAGCCATGTTAAAGGGTCTGTATACGATTGGTAATGACTCTGAAAATTAATGGCAATACAAACTTACTTGGTAAGAAGTACAGCACATTTGGATAATATAATGCATTTTGAGAAACTGTTCACTTAGAAGTACTGCGGGTATGAAATCTGAGAAGCGTTACTGCTACAGTAACGCTTCTCAGATTGTGTATTCCAATTGCAGATTATTCTTCCTGCGTGGACATAACCGCTCCAGATTTTCGGCAATATCTCAAAAATGCTACCACCTTTTGAAATGAAATTTTCACAGGTTAGTTTTATGGTATATATCTACAACTATCTTGAAACAAACGATGGGTTCAATCCCTTTAAAAGCTCATTTGCTTTTATTCCGAGTTTCTATATTTGTTGTTTATTCGTTGACGTTTTTGTTACAGCGCTTTGAAACTTTTGTACAAGGCGCCTTAAAAACCCTATTATTATTGATTGATTGAGATTGTATTGCAGGAATGAGATGCGTAAAAAATATATTTGTTTATCGCGCACCGGTTGCTATGGTCACAGGGAATGTCGGATAAACAATCCCAGCTGCAGCATAACCAATATTATTAATTAAGTAATCCAATTCTTGGAAATGCATTCAGACTCTGATATAAGAGTCTAACGACGATGTATGTATACATTACATACACATTCTTAATGCTTGGCGTCTGGGTATAATAAAATACAAGATGTTGTCAGTTTGTGTGGTGGACGTAATATTCCAAGAAACTCATTGTGTCATTTTGTTAATATTCAATCATTGCATTGGGGGGGGGCTGCATTTCTTTGTTTTAAGCGCATCACTTGAGTTTGCAAATCAAACCCTTCAACAGATGTATTTCTTATTAATGGATTCTTTCGACGAACATTGTCTGGACTATGAATGACTAATTTCAGTCTTGAATACGAATGACTAATTCAGGGAAAGAGTGTGTTGAGAATTCTCAGCAAAGGTTACTCAAGGCCATATTTAGTATTTCATATTTTTATTCAACCAAATAATTTTGGTTTTTTGTTGACAAAATTGGTGGAGAAGTGCACAGTCAATGCACGCAAGCTTATCACGGGAAAGCTATGCCATTAGGCCTATCATACAGGGCTTGGAATTTACACTGGACCTCATCACTGCAAAAACTGTGGGTTAAAATTGACACCATGGGTGTTATCACATAGATATCAAAAAAAATAATCACAATTTACACCGTAGGGTGTTAAATTAACACTAACTTCTGCCAAAACAATTACAGTGGTGTTATTTTAACACCATAAGATGTTACTTTTGATTCTCTCTTCGATATCTATATGTGACAACACCCATGGTGTCAAAGTGACACCCCAGTTTTTATTATTATTTTGGTTGTGACAAACCATGTGATGGCTCACTGACCGTTTGGATTACTGGGGATAACTGGGGATGAAATAACTCAATAAATAAAACCCTCATCATTTAACACCCTATGATTTTAATTTTGATTCTCTCTTCGATATCTATATGTGACAACACCCATGGTGTCAAGTTTAACACCCCAGTTTTTTGCAGTGCACGTAAACTCAGTCCAGCGGTCTTTTGTTTTTCAATTGAATAATAATGCCCTAACTGTGTAATATCTTCAACAAATGATTACGTTCAATTGTTGACTTTGAGTCAAAGATACATTTTTTTTATAAGACAAATGAAAAAAAAAATGTATCTTTTGTTTAAATATAAACAGTTTATAATGTTTCACTGTGTAGACAGTTTTGTTCTCATTTTGATTCTGGTCCTGAAAAATTAATTCTGATTCATTAAAAGAAATTTAGCTACAAGCCCTTTGGTCAACTGGATTTTCCCCTCATTCGAAACTCCGTTTTTAGGGTCCGAAGCATTTATGCTGAAGGGTTTTAACGGGTTTGGAAGGTTTCTATGTACGTGTAGTAGTGTCTTTGAGCCGTCTGACTGGAGGATTTTGATGGATGCAGCAGGATTCTTTTCATAATTGCCACCGTGCTGAGGCAGGAAATAACCTTTGGACAATCTTGTTAGAGTTAGATACACTTTCTTTCCTTTTTTCCCCTTCTGGATTCTGTGCCTGTACTACGTCTGACTGAAGTGTTATGAATTTATCAAGAATCTTTTATTGCCAACATGTTAAAAGAGACAGTTAGGATGTTCCTGCTAGAGTTAGACGGACTTTGGAGTTTTCCTTTCCAGGCATCTGTGTGATAGGCCCATATGTATCTTCATAAAATTGCTCTGAAACGGCATTTGTGAAGATTAATTGCAGTCTCTCAGTGGACTTTGCCCGAGTTGTAATAAATGACCAATTTCAAGGAAAAACCTTGGGTGTTGGTTGAAAAAAGGACCCTGATGACACGAACCCTTTTTAATAGATTAAATTTTGCAGCATTGTGGCGTACAGATAAACTTGGCCCTGCGAGACGGATCACCTCATGTGCACATAATTCCTGATCATTTGGGAAGATTGAATTGGTATGCATGAAATGAATATACTAGACTTTCTACCTCGTCTCATCAGCCTCAGTCAGTTTTCAATGGGAGAAAACAATATGGCTGCCCCCGTGGTAAAGATCTGTTAAAGGGATTGTATACGTTTGTTAATTGGAACCCATTGTTTGTTTCAAACCTATATAGTTGTAGATATTATTATACCATACAACTAACCTGTGAAAAATTCATTTCCAAAGGTGGTGGCGTTTTTGAGATATTGCCAACAATCTGGAGCGGTTATGTCCAAGCAGGAAAAATAATCTGCAATGGAATACACAATCTGAGAAACGTTGCTGCAGTAACACTTCTCAGATTCAAATTTTTACGAATAAAAAGTGATATCTCTTTCCATAACCGCAGTACTTCGAAGTGAAAGGTTTCTCAAAATGCATTATACTATCCAAAGCTGCTTATTATCAATTAAAACTTCTTACCAAGTAAGTTGTTATTCCCATTCATTTTCAGAGTCATTACCAAACGTATACAGACCCTTTAAATGAATTACTATAGAGCATGAATTCGCAGAGGTTCAAGAAAGGCATCAAGATGTCACATGACCAGTAGCTCATACAGTTGACACTTTACGACTTTGACCCCCCCCCCCCTAAATGGAATCCTTCCTATCTGGTATTTGTTCAATCAGACCTAAACTTATAACACAGTCCTCTCGAATTGCTTTCCATAAAAGTCCGTTTTCGTCAAGATAAACAAAATGCCAAAACACTGATGAAGTCCATATGTACACAATTTCTTGGGAATCGTCTCCGCTCGTGTAAATAGCTCAGCACTCAAGGAAATTTGAAGGAAGGGAGGGGGGTTGTTGGTCTTACGACATAATGGATATATCCGTAGTGATCCAGAGATAGTGGAAAAAACACAGCATGGAGCACTATTTTTATAATCAACTGTTTTGTATGAGATATTTCTATAAGGCCTATTGTTTTAATGATTACCCCTTCATGATTTATAGTGTTTTCAATATTATTTTTACAGTTTGCTGCTATTTAAGTTAATTTGAAGGAAGGGCAGAGGTTGTTGGTCTTACAACATTATAGATATATCCTAAGTGATCCAGAAATAGCGGAGAAACTCAGTGTGGGAACTTTTTTTTTCATGTAAAGTATACAACCAAGGTAAACTGACTGGGGTATAGATTTTAATTAACCTTGGGTTGAATGAAGACAAAAATGACCAGAGCGGGATTTGAACCTGCGACCGCCGGATTAACATTTATTCGGAGGTTGATCCGGAGGTTGCATGTTCAAATCCGGAGGTCGAAGGTTCAATTTCCGCCCTCCTAGTAAATCTTTCTTCGTTCAAAATTTTCGCAAAATTACTGTTCTTTTCTTCAACTGCTTTGTGCTGAATAGTTCTATTGTATTGTTTTGATGATTACCCCCACATAATTTGTACCTTTTGTATTTTCAATACTATTTTAACACTATACTTATAATGACTTTTATGTTTACTTAGATATCTTAAACTTTTATTCCAGTGCTCTTAAAAAAGGTAGTTTCTTAACTGGGGAGGCTACGCTGTTAAAACAGAACTACAATTTGTTTTTAAGAAATTTAACACAATGTTTTGAATCCTCATCCAATTGTATTGTAACCCGTGGCGTAGCTAAGGGGAGGGGCACTGGGTGGGAGGGGTACGTGCCCCCCTGCCGAGTAAAATGTAATATTTTACGAGCTTTAATGTGATAAATTCTTTCTTTTTTTAAACTATTTTTCCATTTAAATTACAATGTATTTGTCTTTACACTCATGAAGTGTAATAAAATAAAATAAATAAAATGTCAGATTATCATCAGATAATAGTAAATGGCTTAAAGAGCGCTGAAAGTGGATTTTTAAAGAAAGACATGCAAACAGAAAGTGCAGTTATAATTAGCCAGAAAGTTCCCCCCTCGAAAAATGGTGTAACCCCTTCTATACCCCCCCCCCCCCTAAAATTGTACCCTAGTGTCGGTGCTGTTGTAACAAACTGTAAATTTATAGATCATTTCAAGTCGTTATTCTGAGCGGAAGTGGGTTACGCAGAACGTCTTTTTCATTTTTCTAAATGACAGATGAGTCATCATTTAGGAAGCCATTTTGTTCTGATCTATTAATTGTCAAGCTTCAAGGGTGTGCATAACATTTGGTAAGATTGAAAATATTCGCAGATTTACACATAACTTATATGTTATTAAGATGGTCATGGCGGAAAACTTCTAAAAGAAATAATTTATCCAAAATATCATTCGAAATACACTTGTTATACTTTCCTGTCGGGAGCAAAATAGCATTTTCTTTTGGCGAGAGTCACCAAGGGAACAGCTACAATAACAAGTGCGACAAGTTAAATACCCAATTCCTATAAGACTTGTAATCTTGAGCTCTTGTTCCCTTGAAATAAAAAGAAATAAAGAAAGAAACCTCTGATGATAACTGAGTGGTCTCCACAAAGCTCTTTTGGATAATCTATTGACCATATACGGTCCCCAATCTTTAAAAAAAAAAACACGCCGGTAGTCACGCTCTGCATATCCTCAAACGATCACTTCGGGAATGCGTTCTTGTTGTAAGCTCTTACAAGGAAAAAAGGGGCAAGTCAGATCCAGATGTAGTCATCCGGAGATTCTGGAGAGGGTCATTTATATCCTAGGGCTTTGGTCTCGCGGAGTGTCTTCATAGAAGGGGAAAAGGGGTGGACATCAATACCTGGGTAGAAAGCGTGTGACCCCATGGTTTATTCATTGGATCGGTTTCTCTGGAATCAACATTTATCTGTTTTTGTCATCTCTTTGCTCTGTTTCCCGATTACCTGATGCCATTTGTATTGTTTATTTATTTATTTAGTTTATTTATTTATTTCTAGTTTTTGAGGTGGCATGCATGGCCCGATTTCCGCTGAAAGAATTTTTGGAAAATCGGGTTTTCTTTGTTATATTGTTGAATTGATTTTACTTTCATATTTTTTATAACTAAGTATTACATTCCCAACAACATATTTATTTTTCATAGTCATAAACCACGTTAAACTAAAATAATTGACAAAACAAAATCTTGCCCACGTAAATCTCCATATGGTTGGGACCACAATGGTCCCGGAAGTTAAAATATGCGCGAGACTTGCACAGTCTATTGGAAAGTGAGTGCATCACTAAACTCAATTTGACATTGAAATCTCTCTTCAATGTGTTTTTCTTCTTGAACCCATGGGCGAGACTCTTACATTTTTCTTAAAGGTTACTGCCTAAGAAAGTTCCAATACTTTTGAACCTTCGAAGTTAACATAATTCGGGTTGGGTTGGTGTAGTGGTATCTTTCCTCGCCTTCCACCTCTAGGACCCTGGTTCGAATCCCACCGGCGGCACTATGTGGATTGGGTTTTCAGTCCCCACCTGACTGCGTGGGTTTTCCCTGGAGTATTTTCTCTGGGGTTTTCCTCCGAAATCTAAAACTGAATTTTCCTTCTTTGTATTCTCTCCATGGGGTTCTTGGCTAGTGTAGTGATTAAGTTCGCTTTTCTGAGAGTCCTTGGCTTCACAACCAGAATTAATAAATGAAATGAATAAAATGAAATTCATACATAGATGAATATAAAGTGGAGTAATACGAAAGACCTTTGATTAGAATGGGTTGGAGAAAAAACATATTCTTAACAGATATTTGGTAAAATCCATACTGCATCCAAGTTATTTATACAGCATACGGGAGTTCACTGCCCAAGGGTTTGAAATGCTTGTATTAGGCCTAGTATTAGCCTACTGAAGCCGATGTTTAACTTCAATCAAATTTCTGCATGAACATACATGTTTAAGACCTCATGCATTATGATGATCTTATGCACCCTTTTTTAAGTAGAAGCACATACTCCAATTTATTTGCCTTTTTTGTCTTCCTTCTTTCTTTTTGTTTCTTAATTAATGCACCTTTTACTGATTTGTATAAGCAAAACCTAATGTGCTGTATACGTTTGGTAACGACTCTGAAAAGTAATGGCAATAAAAACTTACTTGGTAAGAAGTACAGCAGCTTTGGATAGTATAATGCATTTTGAAAAACACTTCGAAGTACTGCGGTTATGGGAAAAGATATCACTTTTTATCACCCAAAATTTGAATCTGAGAAGCGTTACTGACAGTAACGCTTCTCAGATTGTTTATTCCAATTGCAGATTACTCTTCCTGCGTGGACATAATCGCTCCAGATTTTCGACAATATCTCAAAAACGCTACACCTTTTGAAATGAAATTTCACAGGTTTGTTTTATGGTATATTATCTACAACTATACATAATTGAAACAAACAGTGGGTTCAATTACCAAACGTATACAATCTCTTTACATCATAGCAAACAGATCTAGGCGCGATTTCAGAAAATGGTGCTTAGCAAATTTTCCTTCTAAGCAAAAATTAGCAGGGAACCAGTCACAAACAGTATAAATTGTATGATATTTTGGCTGGTCACCTCTTCCTGCTTAGCAATATTTTTCTGGTCTAAGCAACTTTGTCTTCTAAAAAGCTTTATGAACTTGAGCCCTGCACCAACAGTGAAAATATTGCTTGAAAAAATTATGCTCAGTGAAAACTAACAGGAAACCAGTCAAAGATGGTACACGTGATGTGGTATTTTGGCTGGTAATCTTATTCTGTCTTAAAGCAATGTAATATGAAATTGAGCTCAGATGTTGAAAGTCTTACTTAACGTTAATTTGTATCCAGCAGTTTGAGCAGTTTTGATATCACAGACTCGGTGACATCACATGTTTAGAAAAGAGCCACAGAGCCTGGACTTCTTAATGCAGGCATGATTTGTACACAGCCTATTGGACGAGCACAATCCCATACAATCTTATATTTTATTGAGAATGCACTGTCCGAGATGTATCCACTTTTGATACAAAGAAAGGGGGCACATCCCAAAACTTGTTTAGCTATTAAATTTATAACTCTTGAATTTCTGTGAAAATTATAATTAAAATTCCCAAATTTCCCACATTACCAGTGTAGTATCATGCCTGCCAGAGAGGCCCAGGAATGTACTTGGGGGGGGGGGGGGTAAACGAAGGTTACAACTGGTCCATACTCGGTCTTTAACAGCAAACTGCACTTCACTGAATACCCGAGTGCCCCATTAGTGTCATTGGATGTACACGGCTCATTTAATTCTTTATGTACAGTGTAAGCAAGTGTGTCAGCCAGACTGTGATTCAAAGTCTGGAGAATGACCCACGTATGTGTTGACACACACATAAGAGTAGAAGGGAATCAGACCTACATAACAAGCTGTCCTGTTTGTAAGTGTGATGTGATTCCACTGAGAGCCGCACACTCACTTTACACAGATTGACTCTGTTGATTATCAGGAGGCCCGTGGGAAATGCATAGAGCTAGTCTTTCTCTTTTATGACGTATGTATGAATAAAATAACTTTTGGACTTTTCAGATTCAAATTTTTGGGGATAAAAAGTGATATCGTTTTCCAGTACTTCGAAGTGAAAGGTTTCTCAAAATGCATTATACTATCCAAAGCTGCTGTACTTCTTACTAAGTAGTTTTTATTGCCATTAATTTTCAGAGTCTGTACCAAACGTATACAGACCCTTTAAATGAATTAATATAGAGCATGAATTCGCAGAGCTTCAAGACAGACATTAAGATGTCACATGACCGGTAGCTCATTACGGTCGACTTGCTCTTCAAATCTTGCATATAATTTTTACTCTGAGAGCATAATCTGAAATGGATCATACAGCCCTTAAGAGTCATAACAAATTGATATCATATGTTTCCTGGAAAGGCCAACAATGATATATATGCCCGTCGACTCATCGCCAATGACGTCAAGATCATCTGAAGAGTCGTCAGGGGAGTCAAGTTCCTAAACTATGCATGTGTACATTTTTCAAGGAACCACTGCGAACACCTCTGGTGTGATTTGACTTCGATACGATGGTTGACAGTGACGTATTGGCTCGTTACATGTGGCCTTATATATTATGGATGTCTTTACAAATTCTTGTCCCTTTAAAGGGGGGTGTGAGATGTCGTCATGATCAAAGCAGGCCTGTGGAATTATGAATTCTGTATCCATGTATACTTCGCGCTCTCCCCAGTATGATACGGAGTTAGGACGCGCGTGTGCAGTTATAACTGGGTGAGAGTTCATTAGACCTTTTTCGCAAATACTCAGTACGCGCTCATTTGCCCGGTGGAATAAGGTGCATGCTGGTCTAGTTAGCGACACATTTGATCGCTAACCAGGGGTGCGTTTAGACCTTTTTCGCAAATACTCAGTACGCGCTCATTTGCCCGGTGGAATAAGGTGCATGCTGGTCTAGTTAGCGACACATTTGATCGCCAACCAGGGGTGCGTTTTGGCGGCTGTAACCAATAACTGTTTCTGACGTCATAACCAAAACGGTAACCGAACTCACAACTCGGTTATCGTTCAGTCTGAACAGAAGAACCAACGACCAACAACCGAAACAGTTATTGGTTACAGCCGCCAAAAACGCACCCTAGACAAGCATGCACCTCATTCCACGGCTAACGCATGCGCACGGAGTATTTGCGAAGTAGTCTATGCACATGACGTCATTGGAGCAGGGCGCCCTCCTCGGCTAGAGGTCAAAAGAAGGTTGTTCATTGGGCCAATCCTGTGCGCCGCGCGTACGTAGCTGCGCGTTTCCATTATTTCGTCACCGTTTTTCCTCCAAGATGGCGGCGTGATGACGTCAATGCATAAGGTCCACACCCAAAAGCCTACTTTGACAGTTTTTTCAGATGGAAATATTTCTCAGAAGGATTGGTATTCTGGTGTGATTTTTATAATCAGTGAGATTTCAGGTTGAAACTACAGTATTTGTAAAGTATTCTATAGTCCTGTACCTACCTGTCTATAACTCACAACATGAACTTCATCACATATAGTCTGATTTAATTCATAATAATCCAATGACAGTCGAGTCTTTGAAATAAGATATGATTAAAGACAGTGTACACTATTGGTAATTGTCAAAGACCAGTCTTCTCACTTGGTGTTTCTCAACATATGCATAAAATAACAAACCTGTGAAAATTTGAGCTAGATCGGTCGTCGGAGTTGCAAGATAACTATAAAGAAAAAACACCCTTGTCACACGAAGTTGTGTGCTTTCAGATGCTTGATTTCGAGACCTCAAGTTCTAAACTTGAGGTCTCGAAATCAAATTCGTGGAAAATTACTTCTTTCTCGAAAACTACTCCACTTCAGAGGGAGCCGTTTCTCACAATGTTTTATACTACCAACCTCTCCCCATTACTTGATACCAAGTAAGGTTTTGTGCTAATAATTATTTTGAGTAATTACCAATAGTGTCCACTGCCTTTAACTGGCGTTATTATTGGAGTTGATTATAGTTTTACTTGAGCCCTGGTAGGACGCCAGTCTCTGTTAGCGGAGGAGTCCAACCTGGGTGGGCCTAATAGTTTGACCCTACAATTACCAATGTAATAAGCGCTGTTCCGACACACCATGCTCCTCTAACTCTGACAATCCGGGTCAGAATTGACTCGGATTCATTTCGATAGGCAAATGTTTTGTTGTAGCATTGAAAGCAATGGTCATTGTCTGCGCTGATCTATTAATGCTTCAGAAGAGTTGCTTACTGAAATGGCGTACATTTCAACCCGATTGAGTTGCCCATCTCGGTATACGATCTTTGAGCAAAGCTGAGTCAAACTTACCAATTGCATTTTGATTGGTTTGAGATAGAGTATTATCTTTACAATCAATAATTTGTGAACTGTATGATTTATTTTTCGACAGGGAAAAGCCATCCTAACCAGTATTGCCCAGGGTTTTGGGAGAACCACCTGGTTTGTCTGACCAATAGCGTGCCAGATGTGGCTTGTGATGTAACACCTGCCTCCATTGGTTGATGGTAAACGGGAACAACATTTCCTGACCAACCACCGGTCAGCTTTATGATGGACGCGGCTGGGTTGTTGCTGATTTTTAGGGAAGTGAAGATTTTGTATACAATTAGGTTGTATAGAGTAGTTTTATACGTAGTTAAAACCCTAGCATCACAAAATGCCGAGTTTGGACTTGTGTGTTGTGATTTAACAGGGAAGCCATTTAGATTGGGGTTCTGACTGTTGGTTGAATCTACCTCATTAAAATCAACACCTGTAATTTGTTCACCAAAAAGTTCTGGATAGTCAGTGAAAAAGAATCTGACAATTTTGTCCAGTTTCAATCTTTTTTCAAGTTGCAATTCTGAATAAGTACGTCTAAGAATAGTTTATTTAAAAGCAAAACTGCTCTGTGTATCATGAAGAAAGGTAAAGGTTTCCTCATCAGTATAGGTATTCAGTTGATAGCTTTTCCAATTTGTTAACCCTCCTACTGTCTGACCATTCAATATCATCCATATGGTTTTTATAATGATGACATGGTGAATGCATAACACAGTTAATATTTGATTGAATCAAACAAACCCCAACTGAAAGAGAAACCATGATTGAATGGAACATGTTAATATAGAGAAGTTTGAGGTCCTCTCAGGAGACAATACTGAACTGCTGATGAAAGGATAACACAAGTTGTTACGAGAAAAACTGACGTTCTGCTAAACTTGGCAATGACAGTCTTTGGATATTTATTTTTTCCTGGATGGCATGAGTCAGTGGGCGTAACCGGGGGGTGGTAGTCCCCCAGCCCAGAACCTCTAAAATGCATTTGCCTGTACTTCAACATTGCTGCCAAAGCCAATTGCCTCATACATTGGCTATGGCTAGATAAATACATCCACATAGACTTGGACATTGCCGATGAAGTCATAGCCAATGATAACCACAATGGAGGGACATTCTCAAGGTTGTAGCCCAGAACCTTTTCTGAAGCAGGGTAGATTTATCTAAACTAAGGCTCTGACCATTATACACTAAATTACGTATAATTATAGTACATGATGAAGAGATTTAAATATTGAGTTGCTAATATTTGGAAATGGACATTCAAATTATTGCCGTATGCACAAATTGTTGTAAATATGAAGTTAGATTTATGGTTTAAAAGCTGAGTAACTGAATGGGATGAACCAGGCACCAGATATAGGGCAATGTCTAATAATATTTTATGTTTTATATCAGACTAATGTACTTTATTTAGCACATTTTGAAGTTCTTTTTTAGGTTTAACAACATTTTCGAAAATGTATGGTTTTATTAGTTTCTCACGACTTGCTTGCTTTTTTATTTATTTTTAATTATGATTTAATTATTGGTTTTAATTATGATTTTATAATGAAGTATTCCATATGGGTTGGTTTAGTGTTTCTCTGTTAGTGGACTCTACTCAAGGTGCAGCCATTGTGTTTTTCAATCCATTCAAATAAGTACAAACCCAAACCGAGGCAAGTGGGGGAACTAGTCTGGTCCCTCTTGTGTATAATGAACATTAAGTGTCTATTACTGTTATTGCAGACAGGTAATCTGACATACATGGTTGCTGCATGATTGATTAGGGTATGTATTTCAGTGCCTTGCTCACGCCGCTTGGGTAATGACCTTTTTTTCTTTCTTAGGGTCCACAGAGGTGAAGAGCAGACAAGAAACTTCTAAGCCAACCCTGGGATTTTTTAGGGACAATTTTTCTTGTCTCAGCAATTTGGGTTTATTTTAGCATTCCGTGCAATATATATAACCCATAGACAAGGTTCCTGTTAATTTGTGCTAATCAAAGAGAATTGTTGCAATATTTCATACAAAACAGTGTTGTGAATAGTGTATTCAACCTGCATGCATTTTAGGCTGAAAAGTGTTGTTAATAATTTATTCATTTAATTTCTAATCATATGTGTACAATGGCGTGGCGTAACCGGGGGGGGGGGGGGTGAAGCCCCGGCTCAGAACACTTACCCTCCACTTGCCCCCCCCCCCCCATGAGATTTAAAAATGCACAAATTAATGGTTCGATACATTTAATAGCCCTCCCCAAAAAATAATGTATTTTCCACCACTCCCCCCCCCTTCCCCGAAAAAAAACCCCAAAACAAACAAACAAACAAACAAACAAAAAACACCAACAATGGAAATATCTCGTTACGCCACTGAATGTGTATATAGAATCGGAATAATATAGTTGGTGGACTGAAATAGTTAATGACACCAATTTTTGATTATTGGGAGATTATTGTAATAGACCGTGCAAGTCTCGCGCGTATTCGAACATTTTTGGGACCACTTTGGTCCCACGTACGATCCTTTAACGCGTGACGGAAACAAACTCACGCGCTTTAACGGGTCCCAATGTTCGAATACGCACGAGACTTGCACAGTCTATTCCAAATATTTATGAAGGAGTAATTATTTATATAAAAACAGCAATTGTATTCTAATATATAAGATTTACTGCACTTGTTCTTCATTAACTGAATGAAAATTTGAAAGTTCAAATTTCCTATTGTATTGATAAGTACTTACGTAATAAAGTGATATTTCCACTGTAAAATGAAATGAAAAAAGTTGCTCTGTTTCCTGAAATAGGAAATTGGCACTAGTGCTCGTGAGAAATATCTTATAATCTCAGACCCTGGATCAATCCCACAGATCTGCAAAGCAGACAACATTGTCAAGCAGGAATTTGCAGGGGACCAGTCTTAAAGGCACTGAACACGTTTGGTAATTGTCAAAGACCAGTGTTCTCACTTGGTGTATCCCAACATATGCATAAAATAACAAGCCTGTGAAAATTTGGGCTCAATTGGTCATCGAAGTTGCAAGAAAATGTTGAAAGAAAAAACACCCTTGTTGTACAAATTTGTGTGCTTTCAGATAGGAATAAAAGGCTTCTTGCAAGAAGTATTTTATGATTTTAGTGAGAAATTACCTCTTTCTCAAAACTACGTTACTTCAGAGGGAGTCGTTTCTCACAATGTTTCATACTTTCAACAGCTCTCCGTTGCTCGTTACCAAGTCAGTTTTTATGTTAATATATATTTTGAGTAATTACCAAACGTGTACTGTACAGTGCCTTTAAAAGAAAATGCACATTACATCGTCTTGACGCTTGTGTCCCATTTCTGTTAAGCAATAATTTTGTGTGCTTAGCAGAGTTCGGTGCTTAAGCAAGGCCCAAAACTATCAAGCAGAAAATACTGCTAAACAAATTTCTCTGCTAAGCAGAAAAATGAGTTGGAAACCAGTGACAACAATGTAAACACTATGCAATTGTGGATGCTAACCTGTTTCAGCTTAGCTATATTTTTCTGTGCATAGCAAGTTTTAATGCTTACGGGCATTATGAATTGGAGCTTGGATCTATGAAAATGGGCCAGGGCCATCTCTGAAGTATTTTTGAAGGAGTCTGTATTTTCTTGCATGTCAGAATGGGGGGGGCGGGGCTGAGCTGAAATGCTGTGAACAAAACCCATACACACACACACAAAATATACTGCTGCTTTGTTTTGCTTCAAACATGAGAACCTATTTTAATTTACCTTTAATATATTGACACCTCGTATCGGGTTTTCTTGTTAAGGTCATATTTATTTAACGTCCTAGATATAGCTTTAGGCAAAACATATGGCAGGCGTACGGAACAAAACATCACTTCTTTTAAAAATAAGTTGTTGATTTTTTTTATTTTATTTTTGCGAAACAAGTGGTTTATTTTCTAGACTGCGTTCAAGTTACTCTTTATGAAGTATTTCTATTTTTATTTTTTATTTTTTAATCGTAAAGGTCAATAGGAAGAACGCATCTAAATTTAATCAAACAGGATCGGAACAAAAATGAAGCGTTTACGTCTGTATTGTGGGGTTCCTCCTTCCACAGTTTCTGACTTTCTACGGCGAGAACAGTTAAACATCTCCATGGTTAAACAAACAGGCATTGCACTTTCGCTCGTACTTCCTGCCCTGACAGTTCAAATCGAGGGCCGGAGGACAAATAATTGTTAAAGGTTAGACGCTCTGGATTTTCAAAAGTCCTTTTTTTGGCGATTGTCTTCGACTACATAAAAGAAATGAATTGTGTCTTTTATTTGGGTTGCTTCAGCTGGGGGTTCTACACTACAACACAAGCTCCCATTCACACGATCACTGCATTCATTTCGCAGCAGGCGTTTTTTCCCTTTCAATGGATATCTGATATCAGGATGTGATAGCGCTATTGCTGTGTTTATTGTTATGACAGTAATTTGAACAGCCCTCTGCCGATGATGTCATATCCGGACTAGCCATTCAGGTTTCAGGGAGTGGAGGTCAAGTGAAGGTCACTGAAATATGCACGCTGGTTAATATTCTTCCTTCTGACCACACCCTAAATATTTCTTTTCACCACCACACACCTGTTTCTCATCGGGCAGTCAGCGTAGCTATTGGATAGTGCACATTTATTATAAAATGTCATAAAAAATACAATTGTCTGCTTAGCAGAATGAGCAGGATACCAGTCACAAATTGTACATGTGTCATGGTATTTTGGCTGGTAACTATAATCTGGTAAGTATAAGGTTGCTGTGCTTAAGCAGCTCTTAGAAAGACACAGGTGTCTATTATATTGTGTAATGTACACTTGAACCATAGAGTCTGGTTCTTGAAAATATGCATAATAGTTAATTATGTGTATTAGAGATTAGGTGACACGCACAAATTTAACAGCCTAAGGAATGGCCCTTGAACATTTCTAAAAAGAATTCGGCAAAAGAAAAATCACAAATTCTGATGATTTTTACAGTTATTTGTTAACGATATTTATTAATGGGAATAACAGTGTGGTGACCCAGAAACTTAGTAAAACAAAAATGTAAAACCGTTTTACACGCTGTTACACCTTCAATTATTTTTGTCCCAGGTTCTTTTTGATGTCCCTTGAAATCTTGAATTAATTTCTTTGTTTTAAAATGCCATTACCGGTCCTTTATCGCCTATTGAATGGATACAAAGAGTTCCATTAATTCCTAAATATTTTTAGCAGTCACTGGGCATTGTGTTCAATCTGTTCAATCTGCCACTGAAGTGTTGGGTCTTCTCAGAATTATTGGTGTGAACACATTGGTAATCGAATCGCATACAAAACATTACAACGTAGAAAATTATCAGCTTTTATCCCATAACATTTAAAGTTTTTGCTAACAACACAGTTTAAGCACTTTATATAATCCACCATATACATAAACTGACAAACCTGTAGAAGTTTGAGATCGATCGGCCATCTGGGTCACGAGAAAATAGTGAAAAACCAATTACACATTTGCATGTGTTATACAATGCATGAATAAAACGCTCATGAGCGATAAACTCCAATCGGAAATTAGTTTTATTTATTTTTCATCAAATATGGCGTTTCAGACAGAAATATTTCTAGGGATGTTTTGCACTATCGTCATCATTAGACCGTGTAAGTTTTATGTAAATCTGTGATCTTAAAGAAAATTTTAATTACCAGTTCTGTAACGTTCCTTTAATGATACCGTAAGCGCTTCCATTGTCCAACAGTAAATTGAATCGATGCTTGCATAATTGCCATGACGCTTGCTAATTTCCATTGTATTTTTGTTCGATTCAAAGCTCCTTTTTTCCGTTTCCATGGCAGTGTTTACTTCAGCTGTTTTTGATTAAATAAGGGGGTATTATATTGCCAGTGATATGAGTAATTGTCGAGTATTGAATAACATTAGGCCTATACGTGAACTAAAATTTGACAACAAAAATTACGTTGTGGCGTAAGCGCACTAATTTGTAACCAGTGAAATTGTGCGCTTACTTCCTATGGATTTACGTGCTTTTAGGTCTACAGGGCACCGTAAGCGCAGAATTCCGCAGTAAGCAGAGCCATGAAATTGGGTTTGACCCATTTCGGTGCCAATATGACCCGGAATCTGTGTCAAAAATTACCTAGAAATAGGTCAAATTGAGGCAGAATCATCGTCAAAATCCTATTTTTGACCAGTTTCCGGGTCCAGCCTGACCCAGAAATAGATCAGGCTCCCTGGGGCATGAATTCTGGGTCAAAAACCCGGGAGTTTTCCGAGTGTAAAGGGACGACCCTTCCGTGTCCAAAAAAATTGGGTTTTTTAAAAGGGCAGTTTAATACTCAAATCACTTTCTAATGTTAGTATAAATATTCATTAAGGACACAGTAACTGAACAAAACCCTGACCATCTCAATAAATTGCCAGCCTTGATCAGAGGTTCCACCTCGTTATAGCCGCCCCCATCGTCAGCTATTCGACGACCTCGGTTTCAAGTTGAACCTACGGAGATGAGCACCGTGTGTGTCCCAACCATAAACTCGTATGTTTTTTGTTTAGCCCCATGGATCACACTTTGAAGTGTCTTCCGAACTAATGTCCCATCTAATCATGGACGAAGACCTCCCTACAAGATCTAATGAAGTCATCATTCTATCCGGAGTACCTGTGTTGTATTGCATAGGTTCTCACTTTAAAGGTATTGTACACTTTTGGTAACAGCTCAAAATCAATGTCCACATTTTGTGTGATTCAACATAATATGCATGAACAAACAAACCTGTGAAAGTTTGAGCTCAATTGGTATCACGAGAAAATAGTGAAAAGAGACCTTATGTGTTTTCTGTTTTTTCAAAATATCGCGCCTGATAAAAACTATAGTTTTACTCATTTCTCATAGAAACGATAGCATTTTAGGCAGAAATATTTCAAGGAACCCTTTCTACCATTACTTACTTTAAATCATGTAAGTTATTTGTGAATCTGTGAACATTTGTGTTTTTCGATCTTACCATGGAGGAAGGGTTACCAATAGTGTAAACAGGGTCTTTAAGTAGTCTCTGTCGCAGCAGTTATTTTTCCTGGATTGAAGGCGATGATTGCAAGTTAACCTTGACTTTAAGGTGCCTTAATTGTTTAGTGTCACGTACTGCGGTTATTAAGTGTTTTGTTGGTCACGTATGGGCTGTGATTTATCACAGCACTGAATGGGATCAAAAGGTTAATTTCATTCATTTGTTTAGACTCGTTTCCTTTTTCGTGTGTTGTAGTGTACGCATGAATCCAATCAAAAGAAATAGTTTTACTGCATTTCAGGGTTCAATATTGAATAGAGCTAACATTTTTAATGTTATGTTTGATATTATTTCCACGATATATTTGTTACTGTGCATATGGAAACCAGTGTTTCATTGTATTAAAGGGACACGTTCGGCCATTTTGTGGAGTCAAATTTGTGACTCCACAAAATGGCCGACCGTGTTAGTTCGCAAAGTAAAAGGAAAACCACGCAATTTCGAGGCATATATAATGTGTGGATCATTGTATTCTACTTTTATAATGTCTTTCTAACCATGTGAATTTTATAACAAACGGTTACAAACGCTTTTCACTAGACCAACTCGCCTGATCCAAGGCAACGTGTCCCTTTAAGGTCTCCGTTGTTTAAAACAAAACATTTAAAAAAACAAGATGTTTCAGTGAAGCTCTGTAATGTTAAAATAATAAAGTTTTTCCAGGCCAATTTCAGCAAATATTCATCAAATTTAATTAAGATTCAAAATTCACGCATTTTCCCCAAAGCCACTCTACTTTTTAGCTATTAATGCATTTAATTTCGCTGTCGTGCATGCATGATTTCGTTCCTCTCATTCATATTCGTTTTAGTCATTCTATTTCATTTATAGGCATTCAAGACTACACTTTGACCATTCTTAAGTTGAATTTCTATTACCTATTTACAATTGATGGAATCAAATTAAGTCTCGCACATGAATTTTGCTAGTTTGCTTTTTCTTTTTCGTTTATGGGCAATGAATTTCAACTTCTGTTCGTTCAAATTAAACATGAGTTATGGCTTATTCGAGTAAGCTGGCAAGCTCCTTTACTTGCAATTAAGTTGTTTTTTGTAAGAGGCGTATCTGTGTTATTTACATATTTGTACATCCTGTGTTTTGTCTTAATTGCAGTAGTATTGTTAATTTTGCTTTGTTACCCCTGATTCTAACTATTAATCATTAATTAGGGTTAATTAAGAACACCGTAAATTTAATTTAAAAACAATCATCTCAATAAATTGTTCTTAATTAACCCTAATTAAGCAAACAAATAAGCTTAAATTAACACAGGCAATACATAGACATGTAAACAACACACTTAGATTTTTTTTTTTAAGAAAAAAAGTCGTTGAACAATTGCAAAACAAACCCCCAAACCCCCAAA